>CAUYPK010088408.1:0-14662 GCA_963574355.1 Loris lydekkerianus | reverse complement strand
TTCCTTTTGGAAAGATGTTTGGAGAACACTTAGAGATCTAAAAATAGATCTGTCATTCACTTAGAGATCTAAAAATAGATCTGCCATTCAATCCTATAATTCCAAGAAGACCAAAAATTACATTATAACAAAGATATTTGTTGTTGTTTTTTTTTTTATTAAATCATAGCTGTGTACATTGATATGATCATGGGGCATCATACACTAGCTTCATAAACCATTTGACACATTTTCATCCCAATATTTAACATAGCCTTCCTGGCATTTTCCCAGTCACCGTGCATGACATTTACATTTCACATTTGCTGAGTTTCACCCTTGCCCTTGTGAGATGCCCCGTAGGTGTGATTCCACCAATACCCCTCCCTCAACCCCCCTCCGCCCTCCCTCTTCTCCCTTTCCCCCTTTCCCCTATTCTTAGGTTGTAACTGGGTTTGTGTGATTTCTAAGGTCCCTCCCTCCCTCCCACCTTTCTTCCTGATTTGTCCATCATCCACGTTGTTTCCCTTTCTATTCACTGAATACAGCCTTCCCTAACCCCTCCTGCCCAAATTACTTTCTCCTTCCTCTGAACTCTGTAGCCTTGGATTGTAATTATATATATTATGTTATGGTTCTTCTTTTATTTATTTTATACTGTTACATGTTGTTGTTTATTATTTTAAGTTATAGGCTCCCTGAGAGTAGGAACTATATATGCTTCTTTTTCACATCCTAAAACAGTGTGTTTGAAGTAGACATTGGGTTTGTTTGTTGGTGGTATTATGGATCTTGGAGGACTTATAAACAATTTCCCCACATGTCCCCAAAGGACCTTGACCCAATGTTATTTGCACTTACGTAAAAGCAATTATGCTTAGGAAAAGTCATTGTAATAGAGACAGATAAATAGGGATAGAGTTAGGAAGTAGACTGACCTAGATGTCCTAAGAGGAGGAATTAGAGGATGTAGTGAATTGGTTATCTTGCCTGAGGAGGAAGAACTTTTAGAAATAGCTATGGAAGATGATAGATTTGTATTGGAGAACTCATATTTATATTCCTAAGCTAGACCAAATTTATTAATTTTATTATATGGGTGAAAGTGAAAATACTAGATAATATTTCATACATCATAGTGTACAAAGGAAACCCATTAACTTTATTTTTTGGAGACAGAGTCTCACTTTGTCACTCCCAGTAGAGTGCTCTGGCATCATAGCTCACAGCAACCTCTAACTTTTTGGGCTCAAGTGATTCTCTTGCATCAGCCTCTCGAGTAGCTGGGACTATAGGCATCCATCACAATGCCTGGCTATTTTTAGAGATTGGGGTCTCTCTTGCTCAGGCTGGTCTCAAACTTGTAAACTCAGGCAATCTGCCCACTTCAGCTCCCCAAAGTGCTGAAATTATAGGCGTGAGCCACTGTGCCCAGCCTGGAAACCCATAATTTATGATGGGAATTTTTGCTGTCATTGTTAGTATTTATTGAAGTCTTGCAACATACTTCAAAGTTTATTAGAAAAGTAAAAAAGATGTAGCCTTTTTAGAAATCCCATTTGGTAGAACCAAGATAGATTGCCATACCATTCACTTTCCTTCCTGGTTATTTAATTTTTAGTGATTTAACCTTTAGAAGACTGTTTGAATGAGGTGTGTCCATGTGGTTATTACCTTCTCATTGATATTTAAATTAAAGATCACTTTATTGTGATTGTGGGGGCCTTTGGTCTCCGATTTAAAGATTGTGGCAGCATATTTAGTTGTTAGAAATAAGTGTACCTTATGTAAACGACTGGCAGAAGCATCGCCATGCAAAGTGGTAGTTATTTGAACCAGATCCAACACCACTAGATAGACTAATCCAAGGGGAAGTTTTGAAATAACATTAGAAGAACTTCCCTCTTCTTGGTTGGTCTGCAGCATTCCCATTAATGAAATGGGAACCGCACATTATATCTGGGGGGCTGCACGTCCATGGACCACTTGGGTTTTATTACATTTGGTTAAAAAAAGGAAGAGAGAATGCAGATTAATGGGCAATTTCTAAATAGTGTTTCAACTTGCTTTGAAAATATGGAAGATTATAAAATACCTTTATCAATTTTAAGAGCTCCAAGCATTGGCAGCAATTTATATGCCTATTTGTTTCACAAATGATAAAACACATTTTGAGAAGAAAAGGGATTTTCTTATTATCACAGCAGAAGTTCAGCAATAACCTGAAATACCTACCAATAAATGATAAAGACTATGCATTTTAACTTCATTTTCAATTACAGTTGATCTTTGAGCAACATGGTTTGAACCGTGCAGTTCACGTAAATGCAGATTTTCTTTGCCCCCGCCATCCCTGAGACAGCAAGACCAACCCTTTCCTTTCTGCCTCCACGGCTTACTCAGTGCAAAGGTGATAAAGTCAAAGACTTTCATGACAATCCACTTCCACTTAATGAGTAATAAATCTATTTTCCTTACGATTTTATTAGTAATAACATTTTCTTTTCTCTAGCTTAGTTTATTGTAAGAATGTAGTATCTAATACATGTAAATATAAAAATGTGTTAAATGTATTAATTGACTGTTTATATTATTAATAAGAGTTCTGGTCAGTAATAGTCTATTAGTAATTATTTGGGGGATTCATTAGTTTTATGAGGATTTTCCTGTGTCAAGGTCACTGCCCTTAGCCTATAAGGGTCAACTGTATTTTGTTGAGTACACACAAGGTTCTACATACAGCAAAAGCACACAGAAGAAATCATCTCAGATTCCAGGAATCTAGATGTATCCCCTGGTCCATGAAAACAACACTGCATGAGATATACGTCTAAGACACCATTATACTTTGCATTTATGGATTCTTGCCCAATCCAGATGTCATTCAAAAGTTAGGGGAAGGCTATGTGTGAGTGTGTGCGCACTTATTATAGCAATACTGCTTGAGTTTTTCACTTCATAATGAAAAAAATATTTCTTGAGTATGCCTTCATAATGGAAGAATTTCTAAGCCTTTGAAACATTTCCTGAATGTCCAAAGTAAGTTTCTATCTAAAAGTCTTACAGTTATTAAACAATGATAGAGCTTTTTTTGTTAGGAAATGTTTAGGGTAAGTGCAGTATGTTGTTTCTTTTGGTTTAGAAAATTGAAGACAAAATAGAATGAAATAAACTTGTTTCATTTACATGTTAGATAAAAAAAATCTTTGTCTAGAGTTTAAGGAGGCTGGGAGTAATTGTCTAGAATTTAGGGAAGGTAGGGGTAATTGAATTAATTGAAAATTCAATTAAAAATCTCATGCCAGTTAGAAAATGTCTTAGCAATTATTCAAATAAGAATCCAAACCAGTTAATATGACATGACTGTGGTTGAATAGGACAAAGAAAAAGTATGGACAAAACAACATCTTATGACATAATGGATACACATATACCCAACATGCTGAATTAATTTTCCATTTGACTTCTGAATATAAGAAAGTCAATTAGAATAGCAAAGTAAATACATGAATAAATACATCACTTATGAATAAGAGGACTCAGGTAGGTAATGTGTGGGAATGCTCAAGTAACATTTTGAGAAAGAAACTCTGCCTTTGAGATGAGATGTGAAAAAAATGTAAGGAACTCTCCTCTCTGTCTGAATCAGATTGATGATTATTCATCCTATGATTGGATCATAAACCAAATTCCAGGCTATTCAAGGCCAGATCTGAAGGACACACTTCCCTGGCTTCTCCTTTTCTTACGTCTTCTCTGATCTCTTCATCTTTCTCTTCGTTCCAGCACCCATGGAGACCAGGAGCAGGTTGGAGGAAGGAGTCTTATTCTTCCATCACACTCTGCCAGTTACCACCTCCTAGACATGATGAATGATGACACCACAGTGTATTTTTTAACCTTTAGGGGAACTGCCTGAGTCCTGTCTATCACACTAGCGAAACTCAGTTTTCTACAAACCTTTCTTTGGTTGATGGAAGAACAAAATCATTGAGTCATAAAACTCATCTGGATTTCAAATCCATCTTTGAGAAAAAGTAAACTGTTGTTCTTGGATCTGCCCCAGGGACCACTGCTTAATTTCTCAGTTCATTTTCCCCTCTTAGCTTATGTATGTATATGAGTCCCTCTACAGTTCCCTTATGAAACAGTGCATTTTTTTAATACCACAAAAGCAGAAAAAAATCATTTTTTTTGTAAATATTCTTTCAGTAGAATTGCAATCAATGTAGTCAGAGCTAACAAGCAGATGGATGTATTTGAATGCCATTATCTTGTGTACAATGATATTATCTGTTTCATGAAAAATTCAGGAGTTTGGGCTGCTTTAGTGAAGGGAAGATGGAAGTAAAAAAATAGCAAGAAAAACATGATCAGACTCAGAATCCCTGAGGGGGTCCCATTGCATCATTTAGCAGGGGAATGAGCAATGCAGGATGCGCGGTGATGGTGGAGCTGCTGTCTGCGCTCCTTATGGCATTCTTGGCTGCAGGTCCCACTCAAGCCCCACAGCTGTAGGTGGGAGCTCCTGGGCCCTCTAAAGCATCACACCGTGACATTTTTATCATCCGTCTAAGAGAAGAAAATAAATTTGCTAACAGAATAGAGCTGGCAGGCTCATACTACCTTGTCACATTCCAGACATCTCCTGGTCTGGCCTGAGCCAGAGGAAGGGAAAGTGTGGGCCAGAACGTGTGTGATGGACACGGAGCAGACTTAATAGTTGGGAGAAGAACATGTGTTTTCTGAGAGAGGAATATGCATTTTTTTATTGGAGTTTTGAGAAATGAAAACATTTGTGCAGTGGGGAGGATATGACCTCAGCTTTGTTCTCTGTAGGCCAAGGATATAGTGACATAAGAAAAATGGAGTTGAAAATGGATTTTTTCCCCCCAGATAACGTATGTTGTAATGAAAAAGAACCCAATAAGCCCTCTCCAAAAAGAAATTGTTTTCCGTTTCCTGATGATTGAAACATAAACTCCTTAGAAACATCATTCATGGTGACATCTGCCTATTTCTCCAAATCAGCTTTTTTTTTGTTGTTGTTGTTGTTCTCTGAATATATTCTTGATTTTAATTCACATCTTTTTTAAGGGGAGCTAGAAAATTCTGTTCTGATAACCCAGACTTTGGGCTCTTTGATATTCTATCCTCCTATAAAATGTATTTCAAGTTTCATTATTTTAGTGGGGGTTTCCTGGGTGACTGTGCTTCTTCTCTGAATGACTATCTCACATGGTTCGTGCCTGCATTTGTCAGAGCATGCACAGGCTTGTGTTACTGCCCGTGATGTTTTGCATGTCCCGAGTTGGGCATTGAGTCATATGAGATTAGTCTCAGTGACTCCAGTATGTAGTAAGCTGCGCTAAGCACATCTGACACCCAGAAAGTATAACTTCTTGGTAATACTGATGAAGAGTGGTGTAATTCATGTTTCTATAATCATATGAATGATAATATTGATGTTAGTAAGGAATGTGAAGTGAACTTAAAAAAGTTACTTTTCTTTTTCTCTGAGTTAACTCACATGTTACATAACTATAACATAACATATAATAATTAAAATGAGAACTAAAATCCATTACTTGTATTGGAGTGATACTCGGGACATTGTATGAGTAAGATTTGCTCTGGAGAGAAAAATACTTCACTGAATATTAGAGCCCTAATCAGGGATTAGGATGGGCAGGAGGAACATCCATGAACTTTTTCAGCAGACATTTTCATTATGTAGATTCCACAGTCTTAATCTTCTCCTTGACCCCTTCTTGCATTCTTTTTCCTACTTCTTTTCTTTTTTTCTCCCTAGTCTTGTGATTTTTCTTATCCTGCTTCATCTCATTCTATCTTCCTTCTATTCTTCATTTTCTGTTCCTTTCTTTGCCAATAATAACCATAAAATTTCATTTGGCATAATTTTTTAATAGTTTAATTAAAATAATAAGTAATCTTAAAAACACTGTGCTGATGTTACATCATTTCCTTTTTATCTGCGGCATTAAAATGACAGTGTCTTTATGTCTCTACATATTTTATTAGCAAAGAAATTAATATCAATTTCATTCTGATAGTTTGAGTAAAGTATATTTTAATTTTTACTTCTAAATGATGCATCAGGAAAAGTGATGGAACAAAAGATTTTTCTTCATGATGAGAAATGTGGTCATCTCTATTAAAAAAAAACCAAAACTATTTCTGCTTCAGGGAAAAAATTGGGCTAGAAGTTAGATATTTTATGGTGGATGTCTCATACTAATACAATTTATAGGTGAATGAGAATACTGTATTTAAACTTATATAAAGCTCTAGTAGAAATTATCTGAAAAGCAAAATAGCTGAAAATAGAGTTTTTGTTTACGTATGGTGCTGTGTATCATACTTACATAAAATTCTAGCCAATGAAAAGCACCAGAAAACAAAAATTACCAAAGCACTTTAAACTATATGTCAATAGGTTCTTCTATAAAGAAA
Organism: Loris lydekkerianus; assembly: GCA_963574355.1. Taxonomy (NCBI): domain Eukaryota; kingdom Metazoa; phylum Chordata; class Mammalia; order Primates; family Lorisidae; genus Loris; species Loris lydekkerianus. The sequence goes on along the minus strand of CAUYPK010088408.1, from coordinate 8,209 downwards.
GAACATTTTTAAAAACTTAGCACTGATAACTCGAATGTAGTAACAATATCTATGAGCAAATGTGAAAAATAAAGTTTTTAATATTGCTTTTCTGATGTACTGATTTGTAAATATGTTAAGCCCTATGTCTTTAAATTTGTCCTGGTGCATTAGGTAGGGTAGAGAACACAAATGTTTATAAAATATTCTAGAGCAAACATGGAAAGATTTCCATACTTAAGGATATTTATATTAAGAACACTGGCCAGTTGTTGCAATGTAATAGATGGCACCTAAGTATAATATCTACAAAAACACGTATCATATTTCTTGATGTAAATTTTAAATAAATGTGCTTTGATGGATAGCATGACCGTTGGTGAGACTAAGACTCCCATTGTTCAGGCTGAGAAGGTAATGTCTGTGTTATACTTTCTGTCATACCTGGGCTCCCAATACAGAGAATAATTTACTAAATACCCTCTTTAGGGGATATGAATTTTAAGAATAAAGATGGATGTTTTGCTCCCTTCCTGTGAAATGTAACCTGCACTCTAAAATAGAGTGCCTTTAGAACTTGAGTCACGAACATTATTATATATGTTACTTAAAATTCTCTATTACTGTATATGAATTGAGAGAACTACATTGGCACTAACTTGTCAAAATGATAGCTTTCACTCTATAGACTTATAAGCATCGTTGTTCTGCCTATCTCATCATTAGGAACAAATTAAAATTCGAGATTGAAATATTGTTATCAGTTGAGAAAGCTGCCAGCTCTTCAAGAAAAGCCTATCTTTCATGATAAAGACAAATTTGACTCTTTGGTACAAAAATCACAGCTATACATTTCTAATTTTGTCTGCTGATTTCACTGTTTTCCAGAGGCTCACGGAAGGTTAGAAAGGAAGTTATGGGATTAAAAAAAATATTTAATCTAAGTTGTAAAGGAGCTTGGAACCACACCACAAGCATCATAATTAACTTTAATAATTATAAATGTAAATGCAGACAAGCCACAAGGTTTTAATGGTGTGCCACATGCTTCTGCTAATTATTTTAGAGTTTGGACACATTCAGTGCCAGCTAATTATAAACCCTGCTATGGAAATCATCTGTTTATATTAGACTTATTGATCTCTAGTGTTTAAGCAATATGAAAAGGGAAATCTACAATGCTGGACCATCTGCTTTGTATTCCTAATTGCTTTTAAGGAATCAAATATATAAATAGTCAGCTTTTTATATATTGGGCTTCTAACTCTTTCAAGAGACATATTATGCAAACCCAAGTGAATTTAAAAATCCTATTTTGGAACGTTGTTTCCCTGGCTACTGTCAAAAACCTTTTGCCCCTTGCCCACAACATGGGCCTCTGACCTTTCTGCAGATCTCCGAGGGACCGCCTTATCTCCCAAATCTCACAAAATGTCAAGGTAACTGGGACTTGAAAGGTTTGCCATCTTTTACTTACATCTTTTCTTTTACTTCCTAAGAACAAATCTTCCCCATCCCACCCCCTTATATCCATGGATATTTATTGCTATTTCACACTGTGGGCTCAGAGGAGGATGGCAAGGAATAATGTCTAGGTGAATGTTTCTCTCTTGTGGAAAATATTTAACTTTATGACAAATTAAATTTCCTTGTGTATAGAGAGAATGTCTGGACCAGATTGGGGTTACTTCTCATTCCTGATAGGCCTAGCGGGCAAGTCTTTTCTTAGCAGAGTCTTGTGATTTCTCTGTGGAAGGTGAACTTAAATAAAGAAAATGTTAACTTCTTAGAATGAAGCTGTTCACTTCATGCATTATTAACTACACAGTTATTATTTTAAAGTGTTCATGTCATTAGCTATAAGTATCTACACCCTAGAAAAGTTTTTGTTTTATTTAAATCCTTATTTATCCCTTTGTGACACTCATATCGACTCATGGAATTATTGGCTTAAAATAACCCCTTTTCCTAATATCCTATCACTCCCATGATCTTACTCAGTAATTATTCTATATATTATATCTCACAGATGTATTATAAATTTTATATATGTGAAGTATAAGATGTAATGATTATTTTGTAGTTTCCTTAGGGTTAGGATCCTTTATTAGTTCTGTGGGCAATGTAAAATTAGGATTAATTTGCAATTTTAGAGAAACATCATATGATATATACATGGAATAATTGTTTTTTTAAGCACTTTTTTTCACTATGTAAAAGTTATGAATTTTGTACTAAAGAATCAAAAGAAGAAAAGTTGTCAGTCTGCCATTCTTCCATATTATACGCTTAAATATCAACCCAAAAGTCTTAGTGCAAGCCTAAATTTAATATTTAACCCCAAGTGGTTCAAAGAAAGGATATAATCACCTTATGTAGTTGTAAGAATCCCAAGCAAAGAAAAACAAGTGTTGTACTAGATTTTTGGAGAAGTTAGCAATATGTTTCATTATGCTTTAAATAAAAGATGATTTAATTGCAAAGATATTTGCTGCTATCAGCAATGTGCAGTTTTATATCTTGGGTAATGTTTTAGGCATCCATCTCAATGTTTGTTAAAGTAGCTAGTTATGTTAGAATGGCTGTGACTTTCTGTAGTGAATTCTCTATTAAAAGTCTGCTCCTCTGAAATATATTATCTAGCCCTCAGAAAAGGCTGTTCTCATTCTTCTTTTTTCTAAAGTTTCAAATGGAAGTTGTATTACCTACCACTTAGGGCTCGTACTGTTCACTTGCAATGTCTCTGGGTTTTAATCTGGGCACATGTATAATTGTAAGGTAGGCCTTCTGTATATTCTAAGTTCATTTTAATCAGACTTACAGGTTTAATTCAGTTCTGCAGTGAAAAAGGGAATATTCAAAGTAAGAAAGAAATTAGGAGCTTTTTAAAAAGGTGCTTTAAACATCTCATGTTCCCCAAGCCCTCAAAGAAAGTTACAAATCAAGAGAGCACAATTGGCAGCTACATTATCAAAGACCTTCTGATAATACTACCATTTAAATTGAATAATATTGTTTAATGGGCTTTTTAAAAGCGGCCATCCTCTGGATCTGACACTCCAGCATGATTATCCTCCAATCCCATTTAAGGCTATAACAATCTGTTGATAATTATAACATCCATTTCCATCTGGAGTTCCGGGGGCTCATACATGTGACCATGGCGAGACAGTTGAGCATCTTTGGTTTGCAAAGTGGACATTAATTTGCAATGTGTGACACCTGCCCTTTTCAGTTTTGGTTAATATAGCCCATTTGAAATATCCTTTCCCTGGGTCTTTCTTGCTCCTAGCAGATTTTGGCAGTTTTCTATGTGAGTTGGCTTCATGATACTGCTTTCATGAGCACTACAAATATAAAAGTGGAAAAATGTTATTACCTAAATTTTATTTTCTCTAGACTGAGATAATTTCAAAGATACTGTTTGTACATTTCCTATTAGTTGTCCTATTAATTGTCGTTTAATACAAATCCAAATATCATAGCATTAAACTCACTCATTTCATATCATTCAATTTGTTCCTAAGAAGGATGCATTCTTACTGTAGTACTTTAAAAAATAAAATCTAGTACAAAGACAATGCATGACATATATAATAGGGCCTCAAAATGTTAAAAATGTTATTGAGTGGGTGATTTTAACAAACATTTAATGCCACATCAGAATTTTTATTTAAGTCAGTTGTCAAAAAGTGAAGAATTACTAGGTTGAGCTGTATAAAACTGCACTGTTGTAACTAAACAAAACTTGAGTATTAGCAATTTCACATGGTTAATATTTTTTAATATGATAGCCGTCTCCTTCATGTATCTACACTAGGAAAAAAAAAAAAAAACACCTTTTCCTTAGGGCCACAGTGTTTTATTACAAAATAGAATAAACATGGCTTGCGCCCATGCAATCCTCACACTCTGGAAGGCAAAGACAGGCGGATTGGTGGAGTTCAGGAGTTCGAGACCAGCCTGAGCAAGAGTGAGACCCTGTCTCTAACAACTAGCTGGGCATTATGGCGGACACCTGTAGTCCCAGCTACTTGAGAGGCTGAGGCAAGAGGATTTGAGCCCAGGAGTTTGAGTTTGCTGTGAGCTATGATGCCACTGGCACTCTACCGAGGGTAACAAAGTAAGACTGTCTCAAACAACAACAACAACAACAACAACAACAAAAAACCCAGAATAAACACTTCAAAGACAAAATAATCCTTTCTAATTGAATGTATAATGTGTTATTTTTGGTTATTTTATGTACATGAGTTATATGCAACTCACATGGCATTAGAATATATTTTTACACTGCATGCCATGGGAGTTGTATATGACTTAGATCATACTTACTGAATTTGTTTCTGAGAATTGAGTCTTTTGTCATGCCACAACCATTTAGTTGTGTCTTGAGTGGACCTTACGTGGTCCTGGATGGCATCCTCTGAATCACATGCAGTGTGTGCAACAGTCACATCACTGCATACTTTGGTATTGATTTTGGTAAAAGAGCCACCTGGCAAAAGTTCAAGGCAAAGTGTACAATTGGAAGTTATGGTAATCAGAGAACACAGTTAAGCATGTGTGGTACACTGGGTGGGCTGGCTGGAGCTGGCTGGAGCAGGTGTCAGTGGGGGACATGTGCCCATTGACACCAAATACATGCACAGGAGTCTCTGAGGTCTGTGATCAAAACAATGGGCAGAGTTTTCACAACTTCATAAGGCCCCAGGATCAAAACTAGGGTGGATGAAACACAACTCACAGGGCAGTTAAGGCGTTAACTATAGTAATGCATGAAGAAGGCCACCAGTGGTAGGATAAGTCTAACTGAAAAACATGACTTTTATTGATTACCGTTGTCTATTTCATTAGCCATAAAATTAGAAATTTGACATGTGCCATTACAAAAGTTTCCACTTTGACATCTATTGGCCTAATTACTTCACAGACTCCTTATTACATGCTTTTGATGAATATTTGATATCAAAGTCTCTTTCTGGTAAGAATTTTCACGGAGCCACATGGGTTTTCCCTCCACTAGGAAAACACATCTCAAGGATTCGGTTGGGTTGTGTTAGCTCAGCAAACACAAATCTAAATTCTGTAGCTTTCCGACTTGTTCATCTTTGAAACTGTTTGAAGTATTCTTCTTAAACGTATAGGAAAAATTAGCAAATTAAGGTGATACCTGTGCCATCTAAAGGCCTAAGAAAGATACAGGTATCACCTTAACCACTGCTGAAGTGAGCCACCGAAATCATGTAAATTTCTTGTGACACGTTTCTGAATTTTATAGTTATCAACAGAGGCACCGATTCATATAAGCTGTTTTTAAAATGTAACTTAAATCATGTTACATACTTTGTATTCTGGTTTCAGGATGGACTGGCCATGCCTCAGAATTCCTGGGAATTTAGATTCCTTAGCTTCTTGTAATATCCCTTTGAAACTAGTGTGGCTGTTTTCTTACATGTTCTGGATTTTAGACAATGATCATCTGAATACAAGTCACCTAAAAAGGGCAAAATATTAAATTCAAAACTCCTTTCATGCCTGTCTCATGTTTTTTTCTGTATATATCACGTACACCACGGGTTGTCTTTTACTCTTTGTTTTCGTAGCCATTTTAAACGTTTAACTCCGATTTGCATCAATGATGTTACTAACTTCAGTTTTTAGAGTGACCATAGGGGGATGATGGAAACTCAGTAAATTTCCTTCATTGAGGACTCAATCTCCTTAGTGTCAGAATCCAATCAGCCCTTAGTGAGGCTGTAATGTCCTCCAAATATACAAAACATAGGATGAGATAATTGAATTCAGTCTCTGGGGTTCCAAGTCTAACACAACGTGGGAATGCATGGTGTCCTCAGAAGATCAGGACAAAATTGCCACTCATATAATTCTCATTTTTTAAACCCTATCTAAACTTTTGCATCACAATCCCAGAAAGAATAGTCTTCAGATAGTGAAAACACATACGCCTCTCTCCTTTATTTTTTTTTTTTTAAAGAAGGTACAATAAATGTGGCATTTTATATTATTTCTTTTATATTACAATGGGAGCTCCCAAACTAAATTTTGAGTTTCAGGCAAACATATTGTGAAACAGCCAAGATATTATACTTTCCTAGGTTAAGAGGAACTTGCACTGACCTCCAACTGTAGTGGGGCTTCTGAGGAGCTTTCAAATTAGGGTTCAGGAGAAGAAATCAGGTAATTCCTGTTAGCCTGAGGCTCATTGCAAAATTCTTAGGGTGGAGGGAGGCAAATGGGACTATTTTAGACTCATACTGTGAATGATAGAAACTAAACTTTTATCTTCTTTGATTACATGGTAGAAAGGGTTAAAATTCTATATGTAGACCACTGAAGTTTTATTATATAAGATGACCTTAGGAACTGTCATCTCCCTTGAATTTATACAAAGAATTCAAAGTAAAGGTTTTCCAGGTTACACTTCTTTTTTCAACCCTTTGTCCTGTCAGCTCGGTCCTTGATATCTTCATCTGCCGACATGCCCAGATGTGCGGTGAATGTTGATGTGAGCTGGCCCCTCAACCCCTCCCTGCTGGTGTCATTAAAACCAGGGAGGCAGCGGTTCCCCTGGCATCTTTGGCACGGCGTGGCTTTACACTGCGGACTAAATTATTGATGAAGAGCACTTCTGTCGCAGTGTGTTTTACCCACCTTCAAATGAAACAGTGCGGATTGAGCTGTCACTGCCTCCTCACTCCCTGCAACTTCTACATGACATTTATGATATGGTTCAGATTGCACCGAAGCAATTAATTTCCAGTGGAGTCTGCACTCAGGATGAAGATCCCTGACAATTACCAAGGGCTGGTTTCTCAATGAGCATCCGACACACTCATCAATACCATACACAAAAGGAAAACAGCCAAATACATGCACAGGAGTCTCTGAGGTCTGTGATCCTTTCCTCCTCTTCAGATCTAGTTCAGGATTCCAAGACTTTGCCTCTGTTTTGTGGATTTGGTTCACCTCTGTGTTTTGCTGAAAAGATGGGTGGACTTACCTTCCCAGCACATATTTCACAGATGCCTGCCAAAATTTTTATAACATTTTTTGTTGACTACAATATGTGTTTATTCTAGTTAAAGCTTTTATCTGGTTTTGTTAGTATGCTTTGATATTTGGATTCAGTTTCCCAAGTGAGTCCATGACCCTGATTTTTCAGTTTATCTGTTGAAGTAAGCAGCAAATATATTCAGCATATATGCATATGTGTACTTGAGTTTGTACAGGTGCATAAATGTATATTTTAAAGGACATGACAAATATTTCCAAATATGTGAAACTTTGCATTTGGTAATTGCTCTATTGTTTTTTTCAATTTCTTTTTTAAAATTATAAAATCTTAACAATTCATATTAGCTTGGTGGAACGAGTAATCTTTTTTTTGTTTGTTCATTTGTTTTGAGGGGGGCAGAGTCTCTATTGCCCAGAATAGAGTGCTGTGGCATGAGTTTAGGTCACAGAAACCTTAAACTCCTGGGTTCAAGTGATCTTCCTGCCTCAGCCTCCCAAGTGGCTGGGAGTGCAAGTGCTCACCCCCATGCCCACCTAATTCTTCTATTTTTAGTAAAGACAGGGTCTCACTCTTCCTCAGGTTGGTCTCAAACTGCTGAACTTCAAGCAGTTCTCCTGCCTCCCAGACTGCTAGGATTACAGACATAAGCCACTGTATGTGGCTAAGAGTAGTTTTTATTGTATAATGTTTTAAAAGAAACACAGTTTTAGTATTTTTGAGAATGTGAGATGACATAAACCAAGCCAGTCATATCATTAAAAAGATTTTAATGAGACAAAGGTTTAATAACCAGAATCCACTGAGAACTCAAACGTATAAGCAAGAAAAGAATAAGTGATCCCATCGCAGGGTGGGCAAGGGATTTGAAGAGAAAATTCTCTGAAGAAGACAGGCACACAGCCTACAGACTTATGAAAAAATGCTCATCATCTTTAATCATCAGGGAAATGCAAATCAAAACTACTTTGAAATATCATCTAACTCCAGTAAGATTAGCCTATACCACAAAATCCCAAGACCAGCTATGCTAGTGTGGATGTGGAGAAAAGGGAACACTTCTACACTGCTGGTGGGAATGCAAACTAATACATTCCTTTTGGAAAGATGTTTGGAGAACACTTAGAAATCTAAAAATAGACTTGCCATTCAATCCTAAAATTCCTCTACTAGGTATATACCCAGAAGACCAAA
>CAUYPK010088405.1:0-19163 GCA_963574355.1 Loris lydekkerianus | reverse complement strand
TACATGGATGGAGCTGGAACATATTCTCCTTAGCAAAGTATCCCAGGAATGGAAGAAAATGTATCCAATGTACTCAGCCCTACTATGAAGCTAAACTATAGCTTTCACATGAAGGCTATAACCCAACTATACCACAAGACTATGAGAAAAGGACCAAGGAAGAGGAAGGGAGGGGGGAGGTTTAGGTGGAAGAAGGGTGATGGGTTGGGCCACATCTATGGTGCATATTTTTATCTATAAAATAAAATAAAATAAAATAAAAAAATAAATCCAGCTTTTACCAAAAAAAAAAAAAAAAAACCTTCATGTGAATGCTCATTGCAGCTTTATTCACAATACATATGCATATAATTTCTGAAAAAGATAAATGTCATTTCTATCTGAAAAAATCAGACATTAGAACATGTAATTTGTAGAGTAATGAGCTGAGCGTGCAAGTCACACTTTTCATTGCAAGAAGTACAAGGCAGGAAGGATCAACTCGTTCCATGTCTAAATAATCAAACAATCAGAAGAAACCAACATGTTCTTCAACAGATAAATTGATAAATTGTGATAAATCCATTTAGTAAAATGTTATTCATCAATAAAAATAATTTTTCAAGCCACAAAAAGATGTGGAATCATCTTCAATATAGTAAAACCTCCATAGCTGACCACATCCCTACATTAACCACCTTCTTGGATGGACCTCATTTTCATAGCCTGTATATTTACCACATGTCCACATCAGTCCAGGGCACCTCCTTCCTGATGGTGACCATCTTCATAGGTTGACCATTTTGTTACAGTCCCTTGGGTGTTCAAAAAAGTGAAAGACAGCCCTCTAAAGAGGCTACATATTGCTCAATTGACATTTTGGAAAAGAGTAAAAATATCCCTGGGTATGCGGATCCAGGGGAAAGAGAATGGAGAAATAGGTGAAGAATAGACGTTTGTAGGTCAGTGAAACTACCCTGAATGATACTGTAATGTTGGAAACAGGAAATAATTCGTTTGTCAAAACAAAACAGAAAGAAAAAACTGTACAACACAAAAGTGACTCCTAATATAAATGACAGACCACAGCTCAAATAATGCATCAATATTTCCTTGTCAGTTGTACTAAAAGTAATAGATTAAGATAAGGTGATAACATTGGGGAACTATGTGGGATGAGACAGGGAGACCTCCGGGAACCCCGTGGGAACTCTTTGCACTTTCTGCCAATCTTTTCTGTAACTTTACTCCCCAAAAATCTATTTAAAAATTTTTTCATTTCTCTCTAGTTCTTCTAACAAATTTAAGTTTTGAATGATAATTATAAAGCAGACTTGATTCTAGGATTTATCCCCCAAAATTTTCATCAACAAAATACCTTTAATTAGAAGAAAATTATGATCTATGAAGCTATGACAAATACTAAGGTTCTTTAACACTTTCTAGGTAAACTTGATATAGGTATTTCTTACTACTTTAATTTTATAAATACAACCATTTGTAGAGAGACATGTTAATCACTTAAATTTACTAACTATCATATATTCATCATATTAAAGGAAAATACTGTGGGAAGTTATTAAAATGATTTTAATTCTGTATTAAATCTCTAGACTTTCTTTTGAGTTCTATAGTGTTCATGGAACATGGGGACAAACAAAAACACTATGTTGACTGCCAATGAGAGTATGTGTTGACAGAGGGAAAGCTATTTGTTCTAACTTGAATTTAAAGAAATCACTGGATTAATGTTTAATGCCAGTTGAGCTTAAGATGAAATTAAGTTGGCATCTGTGCAGCACAGTCCAAAGATAAAAGAATATCCAGAAGAGAGGTCATCAAAACTTCAGGAAAATCATGTAAGTTTAGATGGTACAACATACCAACTTTAAAGTTGTAAACACCATTCAATCTTCAGAATATCACCTGGGAAATAAAGAGGATAAAGAAGAGAAGATAAACACTACTGAAAAACAAAACAAAACAAAAAAGTCATGAAGACTTTGTTCTGTCTTTAGAGAACCTAAACTTTCAAATACCACATCAAAAAGATGAATGGTTATTTAGCAAAATGAAATAGAAATCAGGAACAATTAAATTACAAAAGGGCTTTGTTGTTTATTATCGGATCTATTTGATTAAATGTCTGAAAGAACGACTTAAGGTCATTTAAAGATCTGTATTTATGTAACACAAAAAGCAGTCCCTTCCCCATCCCTCAGAAACCAAATTATGCCTGAGCAGGAGCAGGAATACCATTATTTTCTACAGAGGTTAAGCAGTCACAGCTGTGGACAGATTCAGAGGAAGCCTTAAATCACAGAGCCAGCAGATTAGCAGTGTAAATATTACAAAATATGGTGGAAACCTGTCTCACTCTGATCTTTTGAGGTTTTTATGACTTGAGGGGAAATGAAAAGGAAGATTAAGAGAATGCAGATGGTATGATATAATATTTTAGCAATAAAAATGGCCTTTCAAGAGTCCAGTGAAAGGTACAGAAAGGTAAAAGTCAACAGCACTGTACTGCAAACACTGAAAGAGAAGACTGTTGCATTGTTTGTAACATAAATGTAATTTTGTTTGGTTCCTGCTTTTGTATTTGTTTCACAAGTCATATAAGACATGTCAAAATAAGGGAAGTTTGTTAGTAGAATCCTCTCTTGCATTTTTATGCTTGATCCCTTTTCAACCTCCTGCCTTCCTCCAACTCAGAGAAATACTCAGCTTCCTCTTCTATTGCTCCAAAATTGTCTCATTCTTTTCATTCAGTAGTATTCCTGTATATTCAAATTAATAAAATATCAATATTGGAACTGATTCAGTGTCAATATGTTAAAATTAATTGCGAGCAAGCATTAATTATATTTTAAAAAATGGTGGAGTTAAAACTAAGAAAACTTCGAATTTCAATTTTTGAGTAACTTAAGCCAGTAATAAAAAGGCAAATGTTCAAATGCCAAGTAGCTTGGGCCTAAGGATCACACATCTGGCCAGACCTGTGACTAATCCCTTGTTCCCCTCTCAATCTGTCAGTGCTAACCTGAATATTCTTTCATCTCTAGCACTAACACAATAATACAATATCAATTTATTGATTCCTATTAATTTAGAATGCATAGTATTCTACCCCTTTATTGGAAAAGAATGTGAACTAAAGGGAATATTTGAAGAAATAAGAGTATTCCAAAATACAAACAAAAGGCACATCATGTGCTGGATGTGATGAGGCTGGATATTTTATTTTCTTACAATCCTTAGAGTAAACTGGCTAAGCTCCTTTCTGAGAACTTGCCCATATTTGCCAAAACTCTCTTGACAATCCTTAGTGAAGAATAATCTTGAGAGCTTTAGGGCAATTCTCATTTTGAAATCTGAGAAAATAAACATATGACTTCTATGACTAGACCCAAGACTGGATCATTAATAGAAATATCTAAAAATCTTCGTGGTACAGAGGTAGGTGGATATCCTTTATTGAATTCATTAAATCAAGGTTCATTTGCTATTCAGATTTAATTCTGCTTATTTCAAGTTCATTCTTGTACTATATTACTAAATCCTCATTCAAATTTCAAACTTGTATGTATACCAGGAATTGTATTAATGTCTTACATAATATGTCTTCTAAAATATAGATAAATGATTGCAGCGGTTCTCAACTTGTGGGTCATGACCACTACTGGGGGCGAACGACCCTTTCCCCTTTCACAGGGGTCCCCTAAGACCATCAGAAAACACATATTTCCGCAGCTCCTCATGTGTGGGGGTCACCACAACTACAGAAACTATATTAAAGGGTCTCAGCATCAGGAAAGTTGAGAACCTTGGAAAGCATCTTAAGCCTAATTTCTCTTTTATTTCTAACTAACTCTACAGTATAATGATAGAAAAATTGCTTAAGCACTTCATTTTACAAGTCTTCATTTGTAAAATGAAGGTTTATGACACCAAATCAACTGAAGAGCTTTCATTTTCCTTCTACCTGGAAAACATGGACCATAACACCTTCATGGAATGAAGACAGTGGCTTATTTTGTGTGTTAAAGTAGCAAATTCTCTTTAGAAGCAGAGGTTAAACAGTATCTGTATAGCATCTCAAATTACTTGAGATTCCCTAGTATACTTTTCCTTTTTGTAAAGTTCCATCAGCATGAGCTTTTATTGTGAGGTAGACGGAGGTGAATTATGGGACAGAGACTAGCAAACAATCGCAGTTGGACTAAGAAAAGGATAAACTACCCACAAAATAAAAGTCAAATAAGCCTCACCCATTTTTATTGTTGGTTCTATTAGCAAAGGCCATTCATACTATTTAATATGTATTTGTTTTTTCCATCTTAGAAATAAAACCTTTTACATAGAAGTACTTTAAAAGGTTTATATAATTATACCTATTTTCTTAGTACAAAAAATAAATATATTAGAGTGCCAAATAAAATTTTAATGTCTTTTTTCTGGCTATGCTCACATCAGCAAATGTCTACCTGCTAAATTGTTAAATTACCATATAAATGTACAGCCAAATTGGTTTCCTAAAATAATCATCAAGTTGTGCCAATTGTTAAAAGGACTAAAGACAAGCATGTTAGTCAAGTTCACGGTAACTCATGAAGTCTATACAATCAAGTTCCTTATAAAAGTGAATCATTGAAGTTGCAGCCTTTTTTCCCTAGCAGCAGGATATAAAATCAAGAGATATTATAGAAAACTATTCTTATGAACTCTACTAATTAGGTCCAGGAACTGAAATAAATGAAACATTTTCCTTACTATTTTAGTAATTACAAAAATGGATGTGATAAAAAGGGATTGCAAAGTAGTCTGGATTCTAACCATTAAAATTTTCATGGAAATGATTAGGAAACTCTAAAAAATAGCCTTCCGTTATGAAAACATTTACTATCACGATATAGAACTATTACCTGAAGACTTGCAAAAGTGTCCTGTGAATACATCTCAACAACATTAAAAGATAAAGTCTCTGGTTAAATCATCCTAATTTCCAACAAGAAAATGACAAATTATTTTATTTACTGAAGGTAAAGTTTTAGAAACTCAATGTGATTCAAAATTCTGAAAATTGATGGCACATTTTTGATAGAAATTGTAGCTTCCCTTGCACAAAATCATTCTGCCTTAAAATTCTATCTCAGTTTAAATTCTATAACTTCGAACTCTTCTAACTTCCAAATAAATTTGAATTTCTAGTTTTTTTGAAAATGCAAGCTACTTAATAACGTTCTTGTGGTTTCTATCTCATGCAAGAACAATTATCCTAGATTAACTTAATGCACATTATACGAAGTAGTTTTGGAATATACACGTCTTTTTACAAAGCAGTGTTTGTAAAAACCAATTTTTTAATTACAGCGTGTAAAAAATTATGAGCCATTAAGAACAGTGAAATGAGAACAGTGAAATGACTTTAGTCTCCATCAAACATAATGACCAAAGCAATGTTAGACATTAAATGCACTTTGTCCATCCTTCAACAAGTAGTTACTACCCACCAATAATCTTAAAGGCTCCAAGATCTCAAACTGGTGTAGATAACTGGGAAACAGATATGAAAAAATACTTTTCTTCTGTCTGACCCACAACCCCAGAGAAAAGTATTAAGCAAGTATTTCCGTAAAGGGAGGGTTGTCGCTGAAGAAGAAATTTTTGTACTATTTACTACCATTTATTGTCTCACTTGTCAAATAAATAAAGAGGCCGCACTAACATATTTATGTAAACACATATTCAAAACATAATTAACATGTAAGGCTCGTTAAGGATGGTATATTTAAGTTGAGAAATGCTAATATTTTCCATTCTCTCTGATTTAGTGATATTTTTCAGGAAAGAAAAAAAAAGCATTGACATTGACTTAAACATTCTAGGAAAAGTGTTCAATTATGATATTTGTTTTCATGTGAAAAAAAAACCTTATGTTGTGTAGCAATTATCTCAGCATTAACTTCAGGATTTTCTAGAAACAATCCTTGAAATACATTATTGCCTTTTTTTTTTTTTTTTGTATGATAAATGCAACAAATCCACAGTCTCTGTTATTTAAGGGTTTCTGTTTATTACTTTCTCTCAGTGTGTATATGTATATACCAGACTACTTTACTGCTCTCTGATGTTAAAAATTCCCTGTAGTGAGAGTGTGACTATATCCATTCCCATGTGTAATAGAGACCCCTGTTGAATAGTGATCTCACATTAATTACATATACCGTCCTCCTGTGTACAGATAGTTGCCCTCAGATGAGCTTTCAATGACTAGTTTCGATAGTCTGAATAAATTAGTAGCATTATGTGTTTTAAAACATGGTAGAAATAACCTAAGGTATTTTATAGAAGAGTTTCACCTACTCTGTAGAAATTTATATTTAAATCATTAAATTATCTTTTGCTTGCTGGTAATAATCAATTATAATATTAAGATGAATACATTCAATATCAACATTTATATCACAAATATTAATTTGATAATATTGTATAGTTATGTACATTATGTATTTGTAATGATATATAAATGTACATATAAATTCGTAAATAAGTATGAAAACATAAATGATTTATATTTAACGATTGTATATGTCTATTATCCTTACAACAATTTTTCTCAGTATTGTGATGCCTCATTGCACGTAAGAAATAAATCTTTAATTTGACTGATAAAGGTTCCTGAGGAAAAGGTGAAAAAAATCTGAATCCTGTTGTATGGCAAAAAGACAAGATAAGGGTGGCACCTTTGGCTCAAAGGAGTAGGGCGCGGGGTCCCTATACCGGAGGTGGTGGGTTCAAACGCGGCCCTTGCCAAAAACTGCAAAAAAAAAAAAAAAAAAAAAAGACAGGACATGTGAAGGTAAAAAAACAGGCACTGCGTACCACTGTGTTCATTGCATTCTCATGTGTAATATGCATCCATGTATTTGGCCCAAACAGTCTGGGAAAAAAAAACAAAAAAAAAACAACTTTTGTTTTAATTTTTATTCTTCCAACTTTTACTTGTTATATGTTTAGTTATCTGTTTTTCATCTTATAAAGGAATTTAGCATTTATTTTTTATCATTATGCACAAGAAATTTTAGGAAACAAATAATTGAAAATACAACAACAGATACAATATAAAAGAAATTGTATATATACGTAACAAATGTCTGATATCTAGACATCAGAGAAGGATGAGAGCTCTTCCCCACTGTCAGTATCAGAGGTGCCATCTTCTTCCATATTAGCAGTGTTTTCTCAGTCATTTTCCTCATCCTCGGAAAATTTCTCACCCTCAGTTTCATCCATAACATTGTCAATGCCACATTTTTGAAACCATTCCACAACCACTTCCGTCTTGATATCTTTCTGTGATCTTAGAATCCAATCACAAACCTGGGTGACAATGCTTGCTTGAGTCTGTCTGTAAATGGTAAATCATTATCAGCTGATGGCATCCCTGAGGTACTTGGGATGCCATCCCAAAAGGGCTTGTTTACTGACACATCAAGTGGCTGCAGTTGGCTGTTTAGTCCACGAGGTATCACAGCAAGTTGGGTTTTCAAGTCAGCCATGATTGTTTTGTACTTTGTGTAACATGGGCTTTGAAGTGGTAGAAAGCAAGCAAAGCTGTCTTTACGTATTTCTCTAGACCTTCATGACCGAATTTTCTTGAATCAGATTTTCATATATTCTTGATTCATCCATCCTTTTGCATGCATGTGAACAATAATTTCACTTGGAATCTTTTCCTTTAGAAACAGTCTTCTTTTAAAAATCGTCACAGGCTTAGCACTTATAGATCAGTGCTTAGGGCACCAGCCACATATACCGGGGCTGAGGAGTCCCAACCCAGCCCAGGTCTGCTAAAAACAATGACAACTACAACTACAACAACAAAATAGCTGGGCATTCTGGCAGGCGCCTGTAGTCCCAGCTACCTGGGAGTCTGAGGCAAGAGAATAGCTGAAGCCCAAGACTTTGAGGTTGCTGTGAGCTGTGGCACTCACAGAAGCCATGGCACTCTATCAAGGGCAACAGAGTGAAACTCTGTCTCAAAATACATGAATAAATAAATAAGTAGATAAATAAATAAATAAATAAATAAAAATGTAAAGATGGTCATGGGTGATAGCTTTGCCCATCTGCACAACAGGTTAATAAAAAACAGTATAATAATTTGTACATGTCCCCTAAGTAAAATAGCCATGATCTTTGTGAGACCTAATCCATACTGGCAATTTGGAGCAGCTCAAAGTTATAAGTCTCTGAAAGATTGATAACATTAAAATTAAATTCCAAAACTTGATTCTAATGCGGTGCTGTTAGTTTGGGAGCAATGTTGTTTGTGTTCTCATGCTCAAACCTACTTTCTTCATAAAGTTCAAAACTAAAGGCTGGGGACTAAGGGATTATGGGTGTAAATCCAAAGGTCACATAACCTGCAGTTTTGATGCCAAGGGCAGGGAAAGGTAGGTGTCCCAACGCCAGGAAAGAGAGAAAGATCAAATTTGCCTTTCCTCGGATTTTTTTTTTTTTTCTGTTCACTTTGGGGACCCTTAGCAGATTCAATGGTACCCACATTGGGAGGGGAACCTTTCTTTGTCAGTTTACTATGTTACCTGCTAATCTCTTCCAGAAACACTTGCATAGAGATATGCCACCAAAATGCTTTACTACCTATGTATTTCTTAATCCAGTGATGTTGACAACTAAAATTAACCATCACACCATGTAATTGTTAAGCAGGGTTGACATGATTTTGCTTACGTATCAAATGAACCACTTTTTGGTTTTATTTAAAAAGAGGTTGCAGGGAGTCTGGATGGAGACAGAGAGACTGGTGGTCCAGAAAGTAAGTAAATGTGGCACAGACTAAGGGGATAACAAAAGAAGTAGTGATAAAGAATCAGCTTTTATATAGGTTTTGCAGGTAAAAATCAACTTAATTTGGGGGCAGATTAGAGATAAGTAAGCTGTGGTAGAAATAAAGCAGTTAAGCATGAGTCCAGTGTTTTCACCCTAGGAATTAGAAGAATGCGTTAGCCCTCAACCAAGACACAGAATACTCCGAGCGGATAAGTGGGTTAAATGTGAGATGCCACGTAGACCTTTACGTGCCAGGAGGGATTTGTTATAATAAGTCAGCTCTGCAGTTCAGGAAAGAAGTGTAGATGGGAAATATGAGCACTTATATGGTGCTTTAAGTAAGACAAGGGAAAAACCATAAACATAGATTACTAAGGAAATAGAACTAGAAAGGAAATACAAGCTGACCAGGGACTGAGTCTGAGGACTACTGTATAAAATGGTCTGAAAGAAGTGGCAGAAATGTTAAAAATGAGGGAAAGAAGGAGTATGGGTTCTTGAAACTCATATTAAACAAGTAAATCATAGAGGAGGGAGTTATCTATTGGGTGAAATGTTTCTTATTAGTTAAGATGAGGACAACAAAATGAGTTCAGAATTTTCCCATGGAAAACTCCTAGGTAACATTGATAAGCAAAGCCTTTGAGATACATTGAAGAATAAAGTCCCATGAGAATGATCTTTTTTTTATTATTATTAGTAGTAGTATTATATCATAGCTGTGTACAGTAATGTGATCACGGGGCACCATACATTGGTTTTATAAACAGTTTGACACATTTTCATCACACTGGTTAACACAGCCTTCCTGGCATTGTCTTTGTTATTGGGCTAAGACATTTACATTCTACACTTACTCAGTTTCACATATACCCTTGTAAGATGCACCACAGGTGTAATCCCACCAATCACCCTCCCTCTGCCCACCTTCCCCTTCCCTCCCTTCCTTTTCCCCCTTCCCCCTATTCTTAGGTTATAACTGGGTTATATCTTTCCTATGAAAGCCATAAATTAGTTCATAGTAGGGCTGAGTACATTGGATACTTTTTCTTCCATTCTTGAGATACTTTACTAAAAGGAATATGTTCCAGCTCCAAATAAATGGGACGGAGGAATAGCAACTCCTTGAGGATTATTATTGCAAATAAGAGATAAGAAATTTGATAGAATTCGATATAGAAATTGAGGTAAAAAAAAAATCTGATGGGAAAAGAATGGCATGTTGTATGTTGAAGTAACTTATCCACAGGGAGGAATAATTCGATGGTGCAGGACAAAGAAAGATAATTAAAACATTATTCTTAAACTGAGATTAGATAACAGGTAAAGAATATGGATAAAAAAATCTTCAGATAAAAGTGGTGAGGGCATTTAGGAGGTGACTTTTGAGTTTTGTATGATTGAATTAAAACTTACAGCAACACGTTCACTTGGACAGCTGCATCAACCAGTGTTCAGTGAGTTGACTCCTGCTGAGCTGGGGCACATGGTTCCCCAGTTCCAGCCCTGACATCCACCTGCAGGGGAGACCTGCCACTCCTTCCGCAGAGCTCCCCCTCTCGGGGTGAGGAGTTGGGGGGCTAGGCTGGTGTGATGGCGATACTGGAATTTCCTCTTCAGGGGTTCTTGGTCTCAGTGATTGGAAGAATGAATCCACGGACCACCGATCAGTGATAAGACAGGATTTATTTACAGAAAAGGGGAAAAAAAAATACAAAAACACCAAAGCTCCTGGCAGAGAGAATCCAGGTGGGGGAAAGAGCTCTCTCTCTCCCTCTGTCTCTCCTGGGCTCTCTGTCCAGCAGTATATATAGCCACAAAGGATCATTTAGCCCGAACTCAGTTGTTACATTTAGCAGGGATGCATCTTCTAAAGTTACATTTATACATTCAGAGGGAACTCAATGAATGGATACAGTCCTTTTCCTCCCAGGCAAAGTGAATGAATGTGTTAATGAATGGACACAGTGCATTCATGGAATTGAGGCCTAGGAAATTTACATGAATTTGACCAGGGCTAGAATAGATGGGGTTCCCATTCAGCCAGAAGTGCAAGGGGAAAGAGACACTTGGTTGTGCCCTCTCCTGATGAAGAGGAAAACTCTGTAAGGGACTGAAGGTGTGCCAAGTGTTAAAGGAACGAGGTTTCCAGGTACTCCATTTTGCAAATGGATATACTTGAGAAAACAGCTTTGGTGAAAAAATCATGATAGCTTTCCCCCTCCTGTCCCTTACCACAAGCAAATTGCTTTCACTTCTCACACCCACAAAATTGTCTTCCATTTTAATATGTCATTCTGATGAGTCCCTACCCCCTACACTTGGCTATAAGAACTGTCTGGAGTGCCAAACAGAAAGAAAATCCAAACTCCTAGTGTAACACAGCTCTCTACTGAAAAACACATGTTCTTATGATCAGGTTTATATGGTTCCCTGATGTATAAATTAAGAATGAAAAATCATGCTATAAATCAGACATTTCAGTGTTAAGTTTGAATGTTATGAATACACATAGTTGATGATTTAAATAGCACAAGCATTGATAATGTTCATAAAAGAACTAACATTTTCTATTCTCAACAACTGTCAAAGAATTGATTGTTCCTCATGGAAAAGCCCTAGAAACTAAACCAAAGAGTTTGTTAGAAAGAAATATTGAAAACCCTAACGTGCTTTTGATTTTCTTCTTCTAATTCACAAACCCACAGCAAGGCTCCCCTCTTTGTCCCCACCCGCCAACTTAAAGTGGAATATCCAATCTTTGTAAAAAGATTTAGAAATTTTCCAGCTTCCTCAACTGTGAGAAACAATTTTTCGTTGTGTATGAGCTACACAGTGTATAGCAGATTGTTATAGCGCCCCTAATAGACAAAAGCATCTATATTATTTTCTGAATGTTCTATATTTTGCATAATTTCTAGGAGGAAGTAGGTAAAAATGTTTACTTTTAACATATCAATTTTATTTTTTAATACAATAACATGCTGAAAGTGTCGTTTCATACATTTTAAACAAATATTCAAATGCATAAGAAAAACATTTTCATTCATTTTTTTGTCCCAGTTTACTGATTACCATTGGTATCACATGCCACCTTTTCTAGTTTATTTGTTCATACAATTTGTTTGTATATAAACCTAACTTGAGTTTGTGAATTCTGCCAAAAAATGTGCTAATAAAATGATTAATATGCAATTTTTTTGCTTCACATTTTCCAGCGTCCCCAAATGACAATTTTTGTCTTGATATGTGATGGTTATTTTTCACAAAAGCTTTCACACTATAAGTTCAAACAGGAAAAAGGCATTTAACTGAAAAAAGGCAAAGGCAGTCTTGGGTTTAACGTGTATTACATCAAAAAAAGCAATACTTAATTAAGATTAATTCTGCTCAGATGCCACTCTATTTTACTACTCCACTAAAATGAGTAAATAAAATGTTATTTTCAACTATTAAATGATGATGCATACATTTCTATGAAATTACCATATATACATACATTCATCTTTCTATCTAGTTTTATTTTTACATTAAATTTTTCATTTAAGAAATAAATGAAAATACACAATACAAGTGATCTTATAAGCTTTGACAACTCCTTCTTGTTATACTTTTGGGAAATCAAGAAAGTGAACTATTCTAAAATAGGTAATAAACCCTTTGCAAGTTTGTTTCAAAATTGACAGGTGTTACCTAATGTATGAATTGATAATTAAAATACCTTTTATTATAGGTAATGCTCATGAAGCATAACTTTAAAAATATAAAATCATAATCATAACAAATATAAAAATCAGCTTGTAACAATTTTTTTTTATCTTATTAATTAAAAAGGAAACCAGTAAAACACTATTACAAACTCAAAGGACATGTAAGATAGAATATTTATGGATAAGTCAACAAATAAATGTTAGGATAATAATTTGAGATATGATATGAAACTGGTAAGTTTCCTACAGGTTCATTCAACTTTGGTTATATGTACCAATAGGCAAAATTATTTGCATTGCTACTGAAAAATCTGATGTATTACCAAAATACCTTCACTAAATTTGGGGGCTTTATCAATAAACTAAAAGAAACTAAGTACTTTCTCCAACTCCTTTGACAGATTTTTCATCCTGTGATACTTAAAAGGTATGCCACCCAACTTCTGCCCTTCTTGAGATACTATTCCTAACAATAACTAGTCAATAACCAGAATATAATTCAAAAAGAATGAAAAGATATGAGTGATATGACTAATATTCATTTATATGAAACCATTTAATACTTTTAAAATCTAAAACAATATATAAGAGAATATAACTATTTTAAAGCTAACAGAAGGCAACATAGATACATGACTAACTAAAAATCAAAATCTTCATCCATTTTAATTGGGATACATTTCCAAAGAAGTAACTGGTCATAGGAAACTATTAAAAGAACTTCAATTCTTCATTTATATATATTTTAGATATATATTATACAGGGGTCAATGATCTACACGCATTAAAATGTTATCCTATTAGGACAACAATTTGTAGGAAAGTGGAATGGAAATGCTATTTTAAATATAAAATACTGCTATGTGAATTTTTTACTATTTTGGAAGAGATTGCTCAGATAATTTTTGGAGACCATTGAAGCATTTTTACATATCAATCTATTTTGCATTTGGATACTTTAAAATAACTATTTGTTATAAATGTTTTTGTTGTAGTGGTTTTTTGTTTGTTTGTTTTTAATTAGGGCCTTGCTTTGTTGCCCAGGCTAGAATACAGTAGTGTCATCATAGCTCACTGTAAACTCAAATTCCTGGACTTAAGCCATTTTTCTGCCTCAGCCTCCCAAGTACCTGGGACTACAGATGCAAGTCATCACACCCAGCCCAATTTCCCTTTTTAAAAAATTTCATGGATTTATTTTTATATACTTAGTAATAACTAAGTACATACTTAGCTACAACTGTGTGATTTTATCATTTACTATTTTTTTATTATTAAATCATAGCTGTGCACATCGATATGATCATGGGGCATCATACACTAGGTTCATAAACCGTTTGACACATTTTCATCACACCGGTCTACATAGCCTTCCTGGAGTTTTTTAAGTTGTTGTGCCAAGACATTTACATTCTACATTTACTAAGTTTCACATATATCCTTGCTAGATGCATTGCAGGTGTGATCCCACCAGTCCTCCTCCCTCTCCCCACCTCCCCCTCCCTCCCCTCCCTCTCCCCATGCCCCTCCTTTCTCAGGTTGCAACTGGGTTACAGCTTTCATGTGAAAGCCCTAAACTAGTTTCATAGTAGGGCTGAGTACATTGGGTACTTTTTCTTCCATTCTTAAGATACTTTACTAAGAAGAATATTTTCCAGTTATCATTTACTATTAAGCAAACATAAACATTTATAATATTAGAATGCAACAAAATGTGCAGAGAAATACCATTAATTAAAAAAAAATTAGAAAGTATCTGACTGAAATATTTGAACACTATTGGTAGAAATAATTTTGAAAATTCTGGACTAATAATTAAAACAACTGAAAAGCAGGCAGTGGTTTAAATAGAAGACTAATTATCATTGTGTTTTTGTGAATGCTGTGTCACTGTGTTAATAATCTTATTCTGAAGTTTTTCAGTAGCAAAAAGACATGATGAAGTATTCTTATGCAATTTAATTTTGGAAACTATACTACATCCAGCAGACTATATGGTCACATTAACTCATTGACATGATGCAAAATTCCAAGAAGGAATCCACGGACCACAGGATTTATTCACAGAAAATAATACAAAAGCACCAAAGCTCCTGGGAGAGACAAAAACCCAAGCGTTGGGGATGGGGGAAGCTCTCTGTCTCTGGGTCCTTTGTTCCAGAGTATATATAGTCTCATGAGTTTCTTGCAGTTAATATGAGAAATGAATGGATATAGTCCCTTCCCCTGGGGCACAGGTGAACCAACGTATTAATAAATGGACACAGTCCTTTTCACTGGGGCAGGGTGAATGAATGTGTTAATGAATGGACACAGTCCATTCATAGAATTGAGGCCTAGGAAACTTATATGAAATTGACCTAGGCATAGGAAATGTGAGTTCCCTGTTGAGTCTAAGTGTAAGGGAAGGGAGATACCAAGGCGCTGGTGTCTCCCCAGCAGTTGTCGGCCCCTCTGTCTACTAGAGCCTCCGGTGCCCTACCCGCCTTGCCTACCCTCCAGCCCGCTGGTTCCTCTGCTGGCTGCCATCGCACCAACACCGCCAGGGAGGAGGCGGCAGGTCCTCCAGCTCAGCTCAGCTCAGCTGGGTGGGGCGCCACCTGTCCTATAGCACTTATAAAATACACTGTAAAAATGGACTTTGCCAACAATTGCAATCAGTGTAACCTAGCTTATTGTACCCTCAATGAATACCCAACAATAAAAAATAAATAAATAAATAAAAATAATCAAAAGGATTATGTTTTGAAATGTTTTCTGGCAAAGGCTTAAACTTTTTTTCCTAGAAAATTTGCTATTTTATACAATACATTGCCACAAAATATCAAACACAGCAGATATTACAAGTTCAAGTGACATGGAGTTCATTGCATGAATGGGCATTTTTATTTCAAACATTTAAGAAAAACTAGAAATTTCAGGGGTTTTCTAGAATTTCCTGCCAAGTGCTTGACATTTATAGCATAAGATAACTGCATTGCAAAAAGGTGCTCATTTTCTGATGTTTCCAATATTGTACATTTTCTGAATTAGTCAAGCCACTTTATATGGAGCAAAGAATCATTTACACATACAATGAATCTTCAATGGCATAAATATAAGATAACTTTATGTTATTAGACTGGTTTATTACAATCATCAATGAATAATTTTCTTTTCAACAGTTTATAGATACCCTTTCTTTATTTCTGCATCTATCAAAATAGTGCAAACTTAAAGCACTTTATATCAGTAGTAATTCATTTAAAAATCATTGTTTTATTATCAATTGTAGCTTATGTATGTTGAGATACCATATTTAACTCGACAATTTAAACAATAAAGTCAATAAAAACTTCATAAACTGATATCAAATTATGCAATAATAAATGTAACAATGGTTACAATTTGTCATTTTTGACTTATTTAATATGAAAATTAGATTAATTTACCTAAAGAACACAATGTAGGGACATATGGCCTGCCTCCTAGGGTAAGGACTCAACTACAAATTGACCTTTACCTAACAAGTGCAATGTACCCTAATCATTTATACACTCATATTAATCTGAAGTAAAAAAATTAGAACTATTTAATGTAATTTTTGTGGGGACTAAAGAACAATGTAGATAAAGCTTTGTGATCTCATTTTTATTATATTTAAATTAAATTTAATCTATGGTAAATAATAACTATCTTAACCTTAATCTCACAAAATACTATATATGGTTTTCAATACACTCTGTAGAAGTGTAAAAACGAAAATGAGAAACAGACAGTTTCTACTGCATAAACCAATCCAGTTCCTCAAGTGAATATCTAAAAGAAACATCAAAAAAGTCTGACCATCAATCATGATATCATCTTTGAAAATTTGTCTTTGCTCACATATTTAATATAAACAGAGTAACGGTTTTTGTGTGGCTGTTTCCCATAATGTCTCTGATTAAAAGCCAAGGCATAACCACTTTCGTCAAAATAACTCTAAGAGCAGTTCAGAGAGAATCGTTATACTACTGTCAAAGTGGCTGATGATCGTAGAACTTTCTGTAAGTAATCTAGGATAATAGTTACACAATCTATCCTTCAGGAACCCTTCAAAATGACTGTTCTTTGCAATATATCCTTAGATAAGACTTAGGCAGCACAATGTTGTCTGATAAAAATGTAGAGTACAAATTTGATTCAGATTTCAGTCCAGTTGCTTTTCCACTTAATGAAGCAGAGGGCACAAAAACTGAGAATGAAAAAGGCCATGCGAAGATATTGTGGAAGAGGCAAAGACGTCCTTGAGCTTCTAAAATATAAATCAAAACAGCAATAAACACGACATAACAAGTAGGTGCTGGAACTCACAAAGAAAATGTGACTGTGTGTCATTGCAACACTCAATCTTATTTAAGTTCTAATCATAAAATAATTCTTTTGAAACACATTTCATTTTGATTTTTTCAGTACATTAAGGGCCAGTATAGACCTTGGAAATAAATCAGTTATTTTCATGTAAACGATGTTAGACATAAGAATGGGAATTGTTTTAGGATGCCTGCCAAAAATGCTGATGATTTTGGTTCGAAGATAATCTCAAGGGCCTTCTATTTCATTAATTTACTAGTAGGATCATTTCATTTTTGAAATCACTCCTGATTCAAAACAATAAAGTAATGTCATAAGAGTGTTGCCTACTCTCTAGTGCTGTGTGGCAGTTTATTCAAGATGATATGAAATAATTAATGAAAAGTAGGGAAAGGAGAACCAACTTTATTTAAATTTTACGCCTGAAAAAATTTTTCAGGTGTAAAAAATGTTCCCTGCCAAGATTTTTAGTTGTTAATGCACATATGAGTTTGATTTAATTTTTCAGGCTGAATAAGTAGATGCTAGATAAGAAAATATATTCATCATTTCCATAATCATAAAGGTAAATTTCTAAGACTATATATAGATTCCCCTTCATTTCTCTCTATATAAGGAGCTAGCAGAATATCAAGGGTGACTAGAACCTAGGATCGACCTATATCAAGTGTGGATCATTTACCTTACAACCACAGAATTATAATTTTATAGAGAAATTGCATTCGATGTAGTGACTATTAATATCTGGTTTATGATAACTTGTCATTTAAAAATGAGGTATAATTCATTAGGAATCAAGTTCATCAAACCATGAACCCTATATTAATAGAAAGTTCCAGAAATGCTTATTTGCTCATATTCAAAGCAGAAAGCCTGAAATATTTTTAAAGGTTGACTTTTTTAGTTCTTTCAAACTCTGTCATGAAACATAAAATATGAGAAATATTTTTATATCTTAGATACATTATATCTTGGAGTTTAAAACATTTAAAACACTTGACTTTTGTATATGAAGCAGAGAAGATATCTAGGAGTCAATCTGTAAGCTTTGCTTTGCTTCTGTAAGACGCTTTACAACAGTGGTTCTCAACGTGTGGGTCATGACCCCCTTGTGGCAACAAATGCAATCAGTGTAACCTGGCTTATTGTACCTTCAATGGATCCCCAACAATAAAAAAAAAAAAAAAAAAAATGAAGACAATATAGGAGCTAGTAAAAGTAAAAAAATAAATAAATAAATAAAATTTAAAAAAAAACAAAAAAAGAAAGAAAATGCATCCTGCATATCAGATATTTACATTACGATTCATAACAGTAGCAAAATTACAGTTATGAAGTAGCAATGAAAATAGCTTTGTGTTGGGGGTCACCACAACATGAGGAACTGTGTTAAAGGGTTGAAGCATTAGGAAGATTGAGAACCACTGCTTTACAAGATACAAGCCACACAATATACTCCTGTTTTTCTCAGAAATGATCTTTCAGCCAATATGACAAAGATTCATTCTGTATTTTTCATGGAAACGAGAATTTCTTTTTTTTTTTTTTCCAATTTTTTTTGTTTGTTTGTTTTGAGACTATGTTGCCCTCAGTAGAGTGCAGTGGTGTCACAGCTCACAGCAACCTCAAACTCTAGAGTGTAAGTGAGTTTGTTGCCTCAGCCTCCCAAGTAGCTGGGACTACAGACACCCACCACGATGCCTGGCTATTTTTTATTGCAGTTGTCATTGATGTTTAGCTGGACCAGCCCGGATGTGAACCTGCCAGCCTTAGTATATGTGGCCAGCACGGTAACACTGTGCTACAGGCGCCAAGCCGGAAATGAGAATTTCTTTTTTTTTTTTTTTGTGGGAAGTTACATAATTTTTTTTTTTTATTATTATAGATAAAAATATGCACCACAGATGTGGCCCAACCCATCACCCTCCCTCCACCCAAACCTTTCCCCTCCCTTCCCCTTCCTTGGTCCTTTCCTCATAGTCTTGTGGTATAGTTGGGTTATAGCCTTCATGTGAAAGCTATAGTTTAGCTTCATAGTAGGACTGAGTTACATTTGATACTTTTTCTTCCATTCCTGGGATACTTTGCTAAGGAGAATATGTTCCAGCTCCATCCATGTAAACATGAAAGAGGTAAAGCATCCATCTTTCTTTAAGGCTGCATAGTATTCCATGGTATACATGTACCACCATTTGCTAGTCCATTCGTGGGTCGATGGGCACTTGGGCGTCTTCCATGACTTAGCAATTATGAATTGGCCTGCAATAAACATTCTGGTACAGA
>CAUYPK010088392.1:0-20695 GCA_963574355.1 Loris lydekkerianus | reverse complement strand
AGGTAGGGCTCCAGAGGGCACGCAGCTACCAGAGTCCCTGGTCAGATGGATGAGCTAATGTGGAGGCTGGGAGGACACAGGAGGGGGGACGCAGGGTTGCGTGGCTCCCGCAGTTCCTGGTCAGGGAATGTGGAGCCCCAGTGGGTGTGGGTCACGGGTCGGGGGTCGCTGCACAGCTCTTATGGAGGTCTGGGCGGTGCCTAGCCCAGGAGTTTGAGGTTGCTATGAGCTGTGATGTCACGGCACTCTACCCAGGGCAACAGCCCAAGGCTCCAGTGTGCCAAAACCGTCTCACTCTGCCCCTAAGGATTAAGGCTGTAAGGCAGTTCAGTCCCCGCCTTTAGTCTGCTCAGTCACTAGGTTACTTTGTCCCGCCAGATCCTTGCTCTGGGACCCTGAGGGCAGAGCTTGCCGGGGCAAGCATTTATTTTTATTTTTATTTTTATTTTGAGACAGAGTCTCACTATGCTGCCCTCAGTAGAGTGCCTTGGTATCACAGCTCACAGCAAGCTCAAACTCTTAGGCTTAAGCGATTCTCTTGCCTCAACCTCCCAAGTAGCTGGGACTACAGGCACCTGCCACAACACCTGACAATTTTTTTGTTGCAGTTGTCATTGTTGTTTTAGCTGGCCCGGGCCAGGTTTGAACTTGCCAGCCTCCATGTACATGGCTGGCACCATAACTACTGTGCTGTGGGTGCTGAGCCTCTCTCTTTCATTTTATTAACTTTATTTTATTATTTACTTCACTCTAAAGATACAGCTCACAGGAGTCCTCATGCTCAAGGTTTCTTGGGCACAGCTTAGACCAGGCATCCTCAAACTTTTTAAAAAGGGCCAATTCGCTGTCCCTCACACCATTGGAGGGCCAGACTATAGTTTAAAAAAAAAAAAACAAATTCCTACACACACTGCACATATCTTATTTTGAAGTAAAAAACAAAATGGGAACAAATACAATTCACACCACTTCATGTGGCCCACAGGCCGCAGTTAGAGGACGCCTGGCTCAGAGCCTTGGTCCTCAAACTTGGTTCAGAATAAACCTCTAAATTAATTTGCAGAGTTTGGCCTTTTTTCCCCACCACACAACCCTTTTCTATATGCCCTACACACACAGACACAGAGGCATTTGCCCTGGTCAGGGCCTCTTTGTCAAAATTCACTTTAAATTTCTGTCTTTCTTTAAATAGAGGAAGAATGCGACCTATCAGGTGAATCGCAGAATGAGTGAAGTTAAGGATGCAAACAGTTGGAGAGACATTCGCCTTTGTTGTCATGACAGGGAGAACCAGGGTCATAGAGGCCCAAAAGGGAAGAATTTCTTTTGGTGCTTAGAAAAATGCTTCTAGAAACTTAGCTTTGCTTATGTGTAGCCTAAGACCTGATTGGAACACTGAGCTGGCTCTTGCATATTCATCTCTTCAGCAAACTGGGACCTGTGGTATTCAGTGTAGTGAATGTAGTGGGTGACAAGCACCCACCTCCCACATAACCTCAGAACAGATGAAGCAAATAGCCGAAAGGCACCAAAGCCCCTTCCCAGGGACATCAAATACCTGAAGCCAAAGCACAAAATATCAGGGGCTGATACCCTGGCTGGACAGGGTTCTCTGAAAATCTGGGATTTCAATTTCATGCACCACTGCTCAAAGCCAATCATCTTCTTTTTTTTTTTGATGCAGAGTCTCACTATGTCGCCCTTGATAGAGTGCCATGATGTCACAGCTCACAGCAACCTTAAACTCTTGGGCTCAAGTGATTCTCCTGCCTCAGCTCCCCCTAGTAGCTGGGACTACAGTTGCCCAGCTAATTTTTTTGTTTGTTGTTTGTTTAGCAGGCTCAGACCAGGTTCCAGCGCACCAGCCCCAGTGCATAGCTGGTGCCCTAACCCATGAGGTACCCGCACCAAGCCAAGTCAATCATTTTCTAACCCATGCAGCCCTCCCTGAAAGAATTGTGTCAATGGAAAAGAAGCCAAATTCTGAAAAATAACTTAGAGGCTTATTTTGAGCCTAATTTGAGGGCCCTGAGCTGTCCCAAGAAACCTTGAGCAAGAGGACTCCTGATGAGCTGTTTCTTTAGATAGAGCAAAGTAAAAAATAAAATAAATAAAATGAAACATAGTGAAGTCCTCCTGCTCCTGCCATGGTATGCTAGATGCAGACGACATGGATCCTTAATAATTATTCCAATGTGTTTAAATAAAAACAAATTGTATACATTTTTCAAAAATACAAAAGCACGAAAGCATTTTTAAAGAAATGGTGCCAAGGCACAGCCCTACATGATACAAATCAAATTTAGGATGATAACTGCCTGTATTGATTTGCCAGGGCTGCCCTGACAAAAGACCACACGCTGGGTGGCTTAAACAACAGGACTTTATTTTCTCGTACTTCATCAGGCTGGAAGTAGAGATAAAGCGCTGCCAGAGTTGGTTTCCTCTGGGGCCTCTCTCCTTGGCCCACAGATGGCTGCCTTCTCCCTGTGTCTAAACATGGGCTCCAGGGGTGGTACCTGTGGCTCAAAGAGTAGGGTCCCGGCCCCATATGCCGGAGGTGGCAGGTTCAAACCCAGCCCCGCCAAAAACTGCAAAAAAATAAAATAAAATAAACATGGGCTCCTCGTGCATGGTGTGTCCTAGTCTTCTCTTAGTGGATTCAGGCCCACCCTAACAACCTCCTTTTAACTTAATCACCTCTGTAAAGACCCTGGGGCCCTCCAAATACAGTCACATTTTGAGGTCTTAGGGACTGGAACTTCAGCATATGACTTTGTGGAGTTACTGGGGAGGGCCTAAATTCAGCCCATGGTACTGTCCATGTTTACTTTGTCAGTGCTGAGTTAATAAAGGTTCCAGACACGGGGCACACTCTGTTGTCGAGGGGAGGGAAGCTTCTCTATAGAAGGAAGTGCTGACAAAAATCAGTGAAGACACTTCTTGATTGTGGTCTTCAAAAGGTGAAACAGGATATGGTGGTAGTGATGATGGGAAAATTAAGCCTGAATCTAGTTAGTCACTTGTGTATTTTGTTTTTGTTCTTTAGCTTAATGTGGATTTGCTTTTGCTTTCTGTACTTCGATGAATGCAAATCTCAGGTATTATTTCTAGGAACCCCAGTCCTCTAGCACACGGAGGACACAACTGACACTAAGTCCAACCCATATCAACGTGGGCAAGGGCTGTTGTCCAGAGAAAAGAAGAATGTAAGTGGGATGGAATGGTAACAGTGGCAGCTAGGCAGTCTTGGGGTAATTAAGGATTCCCTCTTTCTTTTTCTTTTTTCTTTTCTTTTCTTTTCTTTCTTTCTTACTTTCTTTCTTTCTTTTTCTTTGAGACAGAGTCTCATTTTGTCACCCTGGGTAGAGTACTGTGGCATCACAGCTCACAGCAACCTCAAACTCCTGGGCTCAAGCAATCCTCTGCCTCAGCCTCCCAAGTAGCTGGGACTACAGGCGCCTGCCACAACTCCCAGCTATTTTTAGAGATGGAGGTCTCACTCTTTCACTCTTGCTCAGGCCAGTCTCAAACTCCTGAGCTCAGGCCATCCAACTGCCTCAGCCTCCCAGACTGCTAGTATTACAGGTATGAACCACTGTGTCTGGCTAGTGTTTCCTTTTTTGAGAGTGGCATCAGGAAAATGGCAGAGCAGGACTTCTCTGGCTTCTCTCACCCAAGAGAATTTCAACTACCAACTGCCCCTGGCCAGTTTACCACCCTAAATGATCCAGAATTTGAACAGGAAGCTGCACTGGGGACTGCAGAGCTGAGGAAAACTATAGTCAGATGGTAAGGGAAAGGTGCCCAGCGATGGCAACCTTCTTCCCCAAGCCCTCACTGTACCACACACAGAAAGGTCCCCGATCCACAGTGTCTACAGTGAACAAAGTGCTTGGAAGGTGGGAATTCTGCTTCTTCACGAGCCTGAGACTTCACAGGAGTCTCACTCCAGTCTTTTCCCATGAGAAGTGTTGTGAGTACCAGCAGCATTAGCCCACCACCGGTTGATAAGAACTTCCCTTTTCAAAAGATGAAGCTATTCTCCCACACAGTGGTGGTGGACTCCTTGTGTTGTCTGTCTAGCAGACTTCTGCACCTTTCCTGGGAACAGAACTGTATTTCTATACTAGAGCAGAAATTCCATAATGTCAGGAGAGGAAGTTTGCCTCCTAATCTCAGCAGCCAAGAAACCTGTTCCTCTACTCCATTGTACAGTGCTGCACACAGGGAAGTCTTCCTTCTCGGGACAAAAAACATCACTAGGAGAAAGTTTTTGGCTTTTCTTGATTTTTTTTTTTTTTTTTTGGGCTGGGGTCACATTCGAACCCGCTACCTCCACTATATGGGACCAGTGTCCTACTCCTTTGAGCCACGGGTGCTGCCCAGCTTTCCTTGATTTTTGTTTGGGGAAGGTTTTCTGTGAAAACATTGTGCCTGAACTGTGGTGGCCATCATGCCATCATGAAAAAACAGCCATGGGAATCAAAAGCCAATCCTACCTGTGAGGGTAGAGGACCTGGAAAAAAGAACCTGATTCTTAAGAGGCGTCACTGAGCACCTGAACCAACAGTCAGGTAGGTAAGCACCTACTTCTGAGTTCCTTTTCATGACAGAAACAAATCCCTGTTTGTACAAATTACAGTGTCAAGTTTCCTTTTCTTTTTTAGTTTTAATTTTGTTTCCCCTCTTTTGGATGAGTGATTTATTCCCATGGCTCAAAATTCAAAAAGTATCAAAGAGTAAACAGTGAAATATCTCTCTTTTACTCCCTATCCCTCAACCACCAAGATCCAGGCCCTGGAAGCAACAAATGTTACTATTTCTGATATTTTTCCAGAGGTAATTTATACATGTTCATATAAACATATACAAACATATTCTTTTCCTCCTTTCCCCCCCAAACAGTAGTACAGTAATCCCTCTTCCCTGTAGTCTTGTTTTCCACAGTTTCAGTTTATCTGCTGTCAACTGTGGTCCAAAAAATATGAAATGTAAAATTCCAGAAAGAAATAATTCATACTTTTACATTGTGCACTGTTCTGAGCAACATGATGAGACATTGAGCCATTTTGTTCCATCCCACCCAGGGCATAAATTTGTTTTTGGCTTTCCTTGTTTTTTTTGTTTGGGGGATGTTTTCCGTGAAGACATTGTGTGTGATTCAGACTCCCACTATGTCCCCCGCCATCCTCCAGTCACTTATGAGCTTCCCCAGTTACCAGATCAACTGTTGAGGTATCAACATATGGCATTTCTCATGTTCAAATCACCCTTATTTTACTTAACAATAAACCCAAAGTACAAGAATAGTAATGCTGGCAATTAGGATATGCTAAAGAAAAACCATCAAGCACTTCCTTTAAGTAGCAGGGTGAAAGTTCTTAAAAACTAAAGAAAAAAAATCCTATGCCAAGTTTGCGAAGCACAAATCTGTGAAAATGTAAAGACGGAAAAAGAAATTCTTGCTAGTTTTACTGTTGCACCTTAAACTGCAAAAGTTACATCCACCGTGTGTGATTAAGTGCTTAGTTAATTAAAATGGAAAAGGCATCAAATCTGTGGGTAAAAGGCCCAGGCATGGTGGCTTACGCCAATAATCCTAGCACTCTGGGAGGCTGAGGCACATGGATTGCTGGGGCTCAGGAGTTCAAGACCAGCCTGAGCAAGAACAAAACACCCATCTCTACTAAAAAAACAAACAACAACAACAAAAAATACTAACTGGGCGTGGTGGTGGGCACCTGTAGTCCTAGCTACTCAAGAAGCTGAGGCAAGAGCATTGCTTGAGCCTAGGAGTTTGAAGTTGCTGTGAGCTATGATGCTACAGCCCTCAAGCCTGGGGAAACAGAGGGAGACGCTGTCTCAAAAAAAAAAAAAAAAAAAACTTTTGGGCGGCACCTGTGGCTCAGTGAGTAGGGCACTGGCCCCATATACCGAAGGTAGCCGGTTCAAACCTCAAACCTGGCCCCAGCCAAACTACAACAAAAAAATAGCCCACCATTGTGGTGGGCACCTGTAGTCCCATCTTCTTGGGAGGCTGAGGCAAAGAATCACCTAAGCCCAAGAGCTAGAAGTTGCTGTGAGCTGTGACATCATAGTACTCTGCAGACAGCGACAGCCTTGGGATATATCCTTAACAGATAAGGGTGAACTACTGCACGAACTCTGTAAATTCCTCCCCTTGCTTTGTTAACTTATCAAAATAGCTTGGCCATAATTCCATATTAATACCAAAAGTCTTTCTCATTAATTTTTGTATCTGTGTAACATTCTATTATACATCTATACCATTTAACTACACGCTTTTTGAGAATTTTTAATTTGTTTCCAACCTTTACTATTACAAATAACTCTATGATAATAACCTATGTCATTTTGCACATGTGAGAGTAT
Organism: Loris lydekkerianus; assembly: GCA_963574355.1. Classification (NCBI taxonomy): domain Eukaryota; kingdom Metazoa; phylum Chordata; class Mammalia; order Primates; family Lorisidae; genus Loris; species Loris lydekkerianus. The sequence continues at coordinate 14,299 of CAUYPK010088392.1, read as the reverse complement.
TGCTATAAAAAAATGTGCTAGAATTGGCCGGGCGCAGCAGCGCACGTCTGTAATCCTAGCATTCTGGGAAGCTGAGGCATGTGGATTCCCTTGAGCTCACAAGTTCAAGACCAGCCTGAGCAAGAGTGAGACTCCATGTCTTAAAAAAAAAAAAAAATAGCTGGACATTGTGGCAGGCACCTGTAGTCCCAGCTTCTCAGGAGGCTGAGGCAAGAGAATTGCTTGAGCCCAAGAGTTGGAGGTTGCTGTGAGCTATGATGCCATAGCACTCTACTGAAGGTGACAAAGGGAGACTCTATCTCAAAAAAAAAATTTTTTTTTTTTGCTAGAAATAAAATTGCTGGGTGAGGTGGTACATATACATATATAATTTAAGGGCTGTTTCAAGATTTCAGTAATTATGAATAAAGTTACTATAAACTTTCTTACATGTGTCTTTTTATAGATACGTGCACTTGTTTCTCTTGAGTTTGTACCTATAGAAGTGGACTTAATAAATCACAAAGCAGGTGAATGTATAGTCTTAGTAAATACTGCTAAAACATTCCTAAATTGATGGGAATCATTTATATTCCCATTTGCAATACAAGAGAGTTCTGTCAAAGGAAAAAGATAATGCAAACCCTGTAAAATAATTTAAAGAGGTTTATTCTGAGCCAAGTACGAGTGACCCTGGCCTGAACCATGCCCAAGAAGGTTTGAGCAAGTGGTCTCACCACGGTTGGGTTACAGTTTGGTTTTATACATTTCAGGGAGACAGGAAATACACATACAGTCATTAATTAATACATGGAAGACATACATTGATTTAGCCCAAAAAGGTGGGATATCTCAAAGTAGAGGATTACAGGTTGGTTATAGATGAGTTTAAAAACTCTTTGATTTGTAATTGGTTAAGGAAACGAAGTTTTGTCTAAAGGCTTGGAATGTTTTAAGTGAAGACAAGGAAGTCTGCTAATCAAAGACAACCACAGGACATGTGCTGAGACACGTACTGTTAAGGAAATTGAGGACTTGCAGGTGTGGTTTAAACATTGTTCTGTAGAGTTGTTACTGAGTTTTTAAAAAAAAAAAAAAAAGAAACTTCCAAGAAAGAAGAGGATATGTCTAACCTCCCTTCTCAAAGCCAGCAACTCAGCTTTAGGGTATTTCTGGGGTCCCCTTGGCCAAGAGGGGGGTCCATTCAGTTGGCTGGAGGGGTTTAAGATTTTATTTTAGTTCATAATTCCACTGCTTTGCATCTTCACCCAAAATTGGTATTGTCACTCACTTTACTATTAGCTTCTCTAATGGGTATATTTTTCATTGTAGGGTTTCTTTTCTTTTCTTTTTTCTTTTTTTTTTTGCAGTTTTTGGCCCGGGCTGGGCTTGAACCAGCCACCTCCAGCATATGGGGCCAGCGCCCGACTCCTTTGAGCCACAGGTGCTGCCCAGGGGTTTCTTTTCTTAATAAGTTCTTTTCTTTGGAATAATTTTAGGATTACAAAAAAGTTGCAGAGATAGTACAGAGTTTGGGCATACCTTTCACCCAGCTTCCCTTCATGTTCCTGTCTTAGCCATAATTTATTAACCAAAACTGAGAAATTAACATTCTAAAATATTAATTAGCTAAACTCAGATTTTATTTAGATTTAGCAAATTTTTCCCTAATGTTCTTTTTTTTTAAAAAAATATTAAATTGTGTTAGTTTTTTATTGTTGTTGCAGTTTTGGCCAGGGCTGGGTTTGAACCCACCACCCTCAGTATATGGGGCTGGCGCCCTACCCACTGAGCCACAAGCACCTCCCCTAATGTCCTTTTTCTGTTCCCATATCCAATCCAGGATACCACATTGTACTTAATAATCATGACCCTTGGCCAGCCACCGTGGCTCGTGCCTGTACTCCTAGCATTCTGAGAAGCCAAGGCGGGTGTATTGCCTGAGCTCAGGAGTTTCAGACCAGCCTGAGCAAGAGTGAAATGCCATCTCTAAAAAATAGGCAGGCACTGTGGCAGGTGCCTGTAGTCCCAGCGTCTTGGGAGGCTGAGTCAAGAGGATCTCTTGAACCCAAAGGTCTGAGGCTGCTGTGAGCTATAACACCATAGCACTTTACCAAGGGCAACAGAGTGACACTTTGACTTGAAAAAACTAAATCATAACCCTTTAGTTACAATCTTTTGTCGTCTCTGATCTGTGACAGTTTCTCTCTTTCCTTATTTTTTCATGATCTTGGCAGTTCTGAAGAATACTGATCAATTATCTTGTAGGCCGTCACTTGATTTGGGTTAATATGCTGCTTTCTCATGATTTAAAACTACCAAACTGTCTTCCAGAGAGACTATATCATTTTGCACAAATGAGAGTTCCTTTTGCTCAACATCTTCATCAGCATTTGATGCTGATAGTGTTTATTTTAGCAATTCTAGTTGGGAAACAGTGATACCTCCTTGTGGTGATTTTTTTTTTTTTTTTTTGCAGTGTTTGGCTGGGGCCGGGTTTTAACCCACCACCTCCAGTATATGGGGTCAGCACCCCTACTCCTTTGAGCCACAGGCACTGCCCTTCTCCTGGTCATTTTTGTTTGCATTTCTTTAATGACAGATGATGTTAACCAACTTTTCATGTGCTAATTTGCCATCTTTTGCTATTACAAAATTGGGTCCTTTCTTATTCAGTTTTTTTTTTTTTTTTTCCAGACAGAGCCTCAAGCTGTTGCCCTGGGTAGAGTGCTGTGGCATCACAGCTCACAGCAACCTCCAACTCCTGAGCTCAAGCAATTCTCCTGCCTCCACCTCCCAAGTAGCTGCGACTATAGGAGCCTGTCACAACGCCCAGCTATTTTTTGGTTGCAGCCGTCATTGCTGTTTGGCAGGCCCAGGCTGGATTGGAACCTGCCAGTTGAGGTGTATGTGGCTGGCGCCTTAGCCGCTTGAGCCACAGGCGTTGAGCCCTTATTCAGTTTTAAAAAATTTTTTTATTTTCAGCATAGAAGTCCTTTATCAGATATGTGATTTACAAATATTTTCTCCTAGACTGTGGTTTGTCTATTCATTCTCTCAACATATCTTTCACAGAACAAAGATTTTTCATTTTGATAAGGTCTAAGTCATCAGCTTTTTTCCTTTTTGCCTTGTGTTTTCAGTACTTGAAAACTTACCAAAACCAAGGTCACACATATTTTCTCCTTTTTTTCTAGGTGTTTTTCCTCTTACCTGTGAGTTTATAAGCCATTATTTTTTGTGTAAGTATAGGGTATGATTTGATTTTTTTTGCTTTTGTTTTTGCACATGAATACCTAGTTATTCTAGCTCCAATTGTTGTAAAGACTATTCTTTCTCCATTGAGAGGATGCCTTTGCATCCTTGTCAAGAATCAGTTGACATTGACCTATGTTGTCTTGTCTGTCCTTTTGCTAATACCATCTAACATGGTCTTGATCACAGATTGCTTTCTAATGAATCTTGAAATTGGGTGGTGTAATTTCTCTATTGTTCTTTCTTTAGTTCCTCTCACTTTTTCTCCTTTTTCATATAGTTTTTTAATCAACTTGTCAATTTTCACCGAAAAATCAAAGCTTGTTGTGATTTTGATTAAGTATGTGCTTAATGGTGGCTCACACTTGTAATCCTAACACTCGGGGAGGCCGAGCTGGGTGGACTGCTTCAGCTCGGGAGTTTCAGACCCGTCTGAGCAAGAACAAGACCTGTCTCTCCTAAGAATAGAAAAATTAGCCACACATTGTGGTGCACATCTGTAGTCCCAGCTCAGGAGAATCACTTAAGCCCAGGAGTTCGAGGTTGCTGTGATGCCTCAGCGTTCTAGACTAGGCAACAGAGTGAGAGTCTGTCTCAAAAAAACAAGACTTTCCTTAATCTATGAATCAAATTGAGGAGAATTAACATCTTTACAATACTGAATTTTTCCAATCCATGAACACAGGATATCTCTCCATTTATTTAGATATTTGTTGATTTCTTTATCAGTATTCTGTACTTTTCAGCATACAGACTCTGCATATATTTTGTTATATTTATCCTAAGGACTTGATGGGGGGTGCTATAGTAAGCAGTATTTTAATTTCTTAATTTTTATTTATTTATTTTTAGAGACTCACCCAGGCTGCAGTGCAGCAGTGTAGTTATAGCGTACTATAATGTCCAACTCTTGGGCTCAGGTTATCTTCTCACCTCAGCTTTCCCAGTAGCTTGGACTATAGGTATATCACCTCATCCAGCTAATTGTTTTTTAATTGGGTTATTTGGCTGCTCCTTGCTGTAGATTCTGGTCATCAGCCCTTTATCATATGTATAGCATGGAAATATTTTGTGTATTGCTCTTTTGATTTTGTGTACTGGCTATGCAGAAGTTTTTTGTTTGTTTGTTTGCTTTTTTGAGACAAAGTCTCACTTTGTCACCCTCAGTAGAGTGCTGTGGCATCATAGGTCACAGCAACCTCAAACTCTTGGGCTCAAGTGATTCTCTTCCCTCAGCCTCCCAAGTAGCCGGGACTACAGGCACCCGCCACAACGCCCGGCTATTTTCAGAGACAAGGTCTCACTCTGGATGAGGCTGGTCTGGAACCATTGAGCTTTGGCAATCCACCCACCTCGGCCTCCCAAGTGCTGGGATTACAGGCAAGAGCCACCGCGCCAGTGTATGCAGAAAATTTTTAATTTGATCAGGCCCCATTTATTTTTGTTGTTGCGGTGATTGCTTTTAGTGTCTTTTTTATGAATTCTCTTGCCTCAGCACATAACTATAAGAGTTTCTCCAGTACTTTCTTCTAATATTCTTATAGTTTCCTGCCTTAGGTTTAAGTCTTATCTGTCATGAGTTAATTTTTTGTCATTGGTGACAGGTACAAATCCTGTTCCAGTCTTTTACATGTGGCTATCCAGTTTTCCCAGCACCATTTACTGAACAGGGATTCTTTCCACCAGTGTTTTTTCAAAAATCAGATGAGAATATGAGGATGATTTCACCTCTGTGTTCTCTGTTCTGATCCATAGGAAAAGTGGGATCCTGTCTCTAGTAAAAATAGAAAAACTGAGGCAAGAGAATTGCTTGAGCCCAAGAGTTGGAGGTTGCTGTGACCTATGATGTCACGGTACTCTACACAGAGTGACAGCTTGAGACTCTGTCTCAAAAAAAAAAAGAAAGAAAAATTAGCCATGCATGGTGGTGCATACCTGTATTCCCAGCTACTCAAGAGGCTGAGGCAGGAGGATCGCTTGAGCTCAGGAATTTGAGGTTGCTGTGAGCTATGATGCCACAGCACTCTACTTAGGGTGACAAAGTAAGACTCTGTCTAAAGAAAAAGCTGTTCTCAACCTTCCTAATGCCATGAACCTTTAATACAGTTCCTGTGGGTCACGACCTACAGGTTGAGAACCACTGGTCAAAAGAGAAGGGAAGGGAAGGGAAGGGAAGGGGAGGGGAGGGGAGGGGAGGGGAGGGGAGGGGAGGGAAGGGAAGGGAAGGAGAGGAGTTGTCTATTTTAAATTGCACACAACTTTATGGCTACCCTGTATGTTACACCTTTTGTAGCTAGCTGTCTCAGTTCTTGGATCATTTTTTCAGTATTTGTTTAGGCTTTTTTCCATATTTTTTTCTTTTTGCTTTTCAGATTTGGGGGTTTCTACTGAGATATCTTTAAGCTCAGAGATTCTTTTCTCAGCTATGTCTGGTCTGCCATCAAGCCCATCAAAGACATTTTTTATTTCTGTGTGTTTTAGCTCTGGCATTTCTTTTCAATTCTTCCTTAGAATTTCCATCTCTCTGCTTACATTGCCTATCTTTTCTTGTCTGCTGTCTACTCTGTTAATTAGAACCCTTAGCATATTAATCATAGTTGTTTCACATTCCCAGTCTGATCATTCCAACATCCCCACCATATCTGAGTCTGGTTCTGATGCTTCCCCAGTCTCTTCAAGCTGTGTTTTTTGCCTTTTAGAGTGTCTTGTAATTTTTTCTTGCTAGCCAGACATGATGTACTGGGTTTAAGGAACTGCCTTAAATAGGCCTTTAGGATGTGGTGGGGAGGTGTGGGGGGAGGGGAAACGTCCCATAGTCCTGTGATTCGGTTTTTGGTGAGCCTGTGCCCCTACACTGTGAACTTCCCAAGTGCTTCTCAGTTTCCCCGCGAGGTGGGACAGAATGCCTAGATGGAGCTGGGATTGGGTATGTCCCTTCTCCCAGGTCAGTTAGGCTCCAATAAAACCCCAGTGGGTTAGGCTGTCTCTCTAAACAGTTCCTCCTGTGGGCACATCTCTTTAGGAAGAACAGAATGCTCTGGCAAATTTTAAAATGGTTTATTTTCTCTCCCCTTGCCAGGAGCATGAGGGGATTTCTCTCTGATACTCCCTGTGAGAAACTAGTGGCATTTTAAGAGATAAAACACAAAAGCATGGGTAGTCGCTGATAACTGGGTTCCACTAGAGTTTCTATTCCTCAGACTTGTCCACCCTGAGCCTCCAACAATTCATCAACTACAGTTGTAGTTTCCTTACCTGGTACCATTTCCCAGGGAGCTTTCAGCTTGTGGGGTTCTGCTCTGACAAGTTGTGATTCTCTGTGTTCACCTCTAACAGTCTCTAATTTGGAGAAAATGGTTTGTCTGTGTACAGAGTCTGAGACATAATATTCTGTATGCAAAGATACTGAAAGACCAGCTGTTTGAATAGAGTCCAGGAAATTCTTTAGGCTGGGCGCTGTGCTCAAATCTGTGATCCTAGCTCTCTGGCAGGCTGAGGCGAGAGGATAGCTTGAGGTCAGCAGTTCAAGACCAGTGTGAGCAAGAGTAAGAACAAGTCTCTACTAAAATTAAAAAAAAAAAAAAAAGGAAAAAGGAAAAATTGGCCAGGTATTGTGGTGGGTCCATTTAGTCCCAGGTATTTGGGAAGCTGAGATGGGAGGATCACTTGAACCCAGGAGTTTGAGGTTGCTATGAGGTAGGCTGATACCACAGCACTCTAGCCTGAGGTAACAGAGTCAGACTCCATCTCAAACAAACGACCCCAGAAAGTTCTCATAGAGCCCAGATCTCACAGGCATATCAGTTTGTTCCTTCCTTCTTCTAACACTCATAGAGTCACTAAGCAGCTATTAGGCATCAGGCACTATGCTAGGGACAGGAACATCTGCCATAGGAATCCTATCTTCAAGAAGCTTACAGTCTAGAGAAAAAACAAACATTGGTATAGTTTATGAAGCCTGTGTCCTATAACATTTAATCCCCATCACCACTCTGTTATTTCCTCCACTTGGCAGATGTGGAAACTGACCACAACCTCGGATTCTTGCTCAACCTTTCCCACTATGCCTTTCTCCACTCAGGACCGCCAGTCCTCTGCCCCCTCCACTTGGGTTGCAGCCATCAGCTCCTTCCATTTTCACTTCTCTTTCTGTCTATCTTAGCTCCTACAGTCCACTATATTTGTCAGTCTTTTGTTGATACTATATAGTTCCTTGACTTTCTGTACTTTAATCATACCTTTATGGAAACACCCCAATCGTGGATGAACCAAACTATTTTCTTCTCCATGTGTGCCATGGATCTCATGAGCCTCAACACTGCATGGTGATCCTTCCATATCCTCTGGCCAACCTGCCCCTTCCCTCCATGAGTACCACTGGGCAGTCTCACATGTCAGCATATATTGTTACTCAAGTTTATGGTTTCCACTCAGCAACCCTTTATGGTTGAGGTTCAGCATCCCCTCAACACTGCCTGGGGGTCCTCCTTCAACCTTCTGGCCAACCTGCCCCTTCCCTCCATGCAACAACTATTCACACCTCCTTTGTTTAAACTTCCAAATCCTGTCTCTTCTTTTTGCTCTAAACAGATAACTTGCCCCTGTCTTTACTAAGAAACTAACCACCAAATTTACAAATACACCTGCATTCACACACATCATCAACTCTTTCCTCCTTTATAATGGACAAAGATTCATTTGGAGACAATATCAAATATCAGCAATGATGTGGAATGATAGGAGCTTTCAGAAATTGCTGGCGCAAGTTTAATATGTTACAACTATGTTGGAAAACTCTTTGGGAGGTTTTTTTTTTTTTTTTTTGAGACAGAGTCTCATTATGTCACCCTGGGTAGAGTACTGTGGCATCACAGCTCAGAGCAACCTCCAACTCTTGGGCTTAAATAATTCTCTTGCCTCAGCCTCCCAAGTAGCTGGAACTACAGGCGCCCACCACAATGCCTGCCTATTTTTTGGTTCCATTTGTCATTGGTGTTTAGCAGGCTTGGGCCAGGCTCGAACCCTCCACCTCCAGTGTATGTGGCTGGCGCCCTACTCACTGAGCTACAGGCACCGAGCCAGGAGTTTCTTTTCTTTTTCTTTTTTTTTTTTTTTTAATAAAACAGAATATTTATTAATATTTGACAGTGTAAAATACTGACAAGTATATAAAAATCATCTTTCATATTTGAGGACGACCAAAAAACTCACTTAGTTTAAAATCTGTTCGTTTCAGTAATTTAGGATTATAGAAATAAGTAAAGGAAGAAAGGAAGGGAGGCAGACAGACTCTTCTTAAGTTGGTTAGGAAGTTCAGGAATGTACATAAGGTCTTACAGAAACCTCTCCCAGTCTGGAGACCCAAAAGAATTGGGTAGAATTTTTCATAGAGTGAACACTGTAAAATGAGGTCTGTTACCACATTCCTTAATAATTCTTATTCCTTACTCCACTTATTTTAGGGGTAATTTTAAAATTAATGTAGATAATGGAGGAGGAGGAAGAATGAGAAAATTATGCATAGCTTACTTCTATTTGCTTTATCCACGCTCATTTCTCTTTTTTCTTTTCTTTTTTTTTGAGACAAAGTCTTACTTTGTCACCCTTAGTACAGTGCCGTGGTATCATAGCTCACAGCAACCTCAAACTCTTGGGCTTAAGCAATTCTCTTGCCTCAGTCTCCCAATCAGCTGGGACTACACTCAGCAACTTTTTTTTTTTTTTTTTTTTTTTTTAGAGACAAGGTCTAACTCTGGCGCAGGTGGCATCAACCTTGTGAACTCAGGCAATCCATCAGCCTCAGCCTCTCAGAGTGCTAGGATTACAGGCATGAGCCACCACACTGGGCCTAAGGATTTTTGTTTGTTTGTTTGTTTTGTTTGTTTAGCAGGCTGGGGCAGGGTTCAAACTAGCCACCCCACCCCCCAACACACCCACGGTGCACAGGGTGGGTGTTCTAACCATTGAACTATGGGTGCCCAGCCATGTTCATTTCTTGTTAGAGCACCAGACTTTGCAGAAAAAAGATAGTAACAACTTTTTATGTTTTTTTTTTTTTTTGCAATTTTTGGCCAGGGCGGGGTTTGAACCCGCCACCTTTGGCATATGGGTATGGCACCCTACTCCTTTGAGCCACAGGTGCTGCTCCTTTTTATATTATAATAAGAAAAAGTATATAACGATAGGTACAGAGAGAATATGTTTTAATCAGTGATATAATCCAAATTAATACAAATGGTTTTTTAACATTAGTATTCTGATTCAGTGAATTTCATTTTTTAATGCTGTCAAGTGTTCATGTAGGAAAAGACCTGAGACTTGCTCATAGGCCAGATAAGACCACAGGCTGATAATGCTTTCTAGTCAACTTGAATGATTAGAAGTGTTAAAGGTACTGAAAATAGCTCTTAACATGTAAGATTCTAAAAACTATACATAAAAAGCTGGGCACAGTGGCTGGGCACGGTGGCTCACTCCTGTAATCCTAGCACTCTGGGAGGCCGAGGCAGGTGGATTGCTTGAGTTCACAAGTTCAAGATCAGCCTGAACAAAAGCGAGACCCCATCTCTTCTAAAAATAGAGAAACTGAGGCAAGAGTATCCATTGAGCCCAACTTGGAGGTTGCTGTGATCTATGATGCCATAGCACTCTACCCAGGGCAATAGCTTGATACTCTGTCTAAAAAAAAAAAAAAAAAAAAAAAAAAAAAACCTGGGCATGATGTCTCATGCCTGTACTCCTAGCACTCTGGGAGACCGATGTGGGTGGATTGCCTGAGCTCAGAGTTTGAGACCAGCCCAGACAAAAGCGAGACCCAGCATTTTTCTAATAAAAATAGAAAAACAGGGTGGCGCCTGTGGCTCAAAGGAGTAGGGCACCGGCCCCATATGCCAGAGGTGGTGGGTTCAAACCCAGACCCAGTCAGAAACTACAAAAAAAAAAAAAAAAGAAAAGAAAAAACTAGCCAGGTGTTGTAGCGGATGCTTGTAGTCCCAGCCACTTGGGAGGATCTCAAGAGGATCTCTTGAGATTGAAGTTGCTATGAGCTATGATGCCATGGCATTCTACCCAGGGCAACAGAGGGAGAATGTCTCAAAAAGTAAAAATAAAAATAAATAAATAAATAAAAACTATGCATAAAAAAGTGAATCTCACTCTCCAATGAAAAGGGAATAAACTGAGTTTAAATTTGTCTAGTTAAATATTTACTTGCATAAGATGCTCCAGTTATAACTTTTAGTTATAGGAAGGAAAACATATTACATATAAACACAGTAGAACATCTATAATTTGACCACCCACATGAAGGCAGAGGTGGTCAACATTAAGAAGTAGGCCTAGGGTAGTGCCTGTGGCTCAAGGAGTAGGGTGCTGGCCCCATATACTGAAGTTGGTGGGGGGTTCAAACCCAGCCTGGCCAAAAACTGCCAAAAAAAAAGAAAGAAAGAAAAAAAGAAAAGAAAAAGAAAAAAAGTAGGCTTATTGTACTGATGCATAGGTCACTATGAAAGTTTTGAGACAGACTGTGTTATGTCCATTATTTTACTTCCAAGAAACACAGTCAATATCATCCTTCCTGATTCATCCATCCAAGTTTCAACTTGCTTAGCTTATCAGTGTTGCTGGGAGGGCTTCATTTGTTTCCATCCGCATGGAGTTTATGTTTCTTGATCTTTGCATTATCTCAAAAGTTTCATAATGACTCACGTATTTACATGTGGTGCATATCCAGCCATCACGTGAAAGAGAAATATAACTTCTGAAGTCATCAGACACGTGTTGCATTTCTACCCATCTTAAGTCCCAAGAAGATCCAATAATTTATTGCTACTCCAAGAATTCCAGTCAATAAGTAAGCCAGTTCACGTTTGAAGACATCAATAGACTTGTATTTTTCCTTGTGAGAATATATAGTCCATTCCAAAAGCACATTTACTGGTTTGGTCAAAAGCCCAGAGTTTCATTCCCTGACCAAAAGATTTCAAGAAGAATTGACATTCCTCTTCTTTTTACACTGAGAATCTGACCAGTCATACAATTTTTGACTCAGATGCTATACTTCACTTTCAATTAAATTAAAAAAAAATCTGAGTAGGATTAGGTGGAGTGCCTTAGAGCCAATACTATTCTCTGAAATTTTATGACAAAAACATTCTTTGAAAAGGCAAGACCTGATGAGCACTTCTACTAAAGACCACACTCCTTGCATTCAAGTTGGACGCTGAAACAACTGTAGGTAATACTGTGACATGGCTGGGGACTTCCAAGGAGGATGCAGGCGAAGAGCTGACAATATATGAAAGTATGGACCAAGAAATGCATCCATGTTATCGTGGTAGAATATTCTCTGAAAGAGCATGAAGAAGGCATACAGGAGGGACATAACGTGCTTGCAAAGAGAAAAGTTCCTCAATTGGTTCTTTAAAAATCTGTCTTTCTAAGGGCCGGGTGCAGTGGCTCACACCTGTAATCTCAGCACTCTGCGAGGCCACGATGGGCAGTTTGCTTGAGCTCAGGAGTTCAAGACCAGCCTGAGCAAGAGTGAGACCCCATCTCTACTGAAAATAGAAAAACTAGCCAGGTGTTGTGGCAGGCACCTGTAGTCCCAGCTACTGGGGAGGCTGAGACAAGAGAATCACTTGAGCCCAAGAGCTTGAGGTTGCTGTGAGCTGTGACACCACAGGATTCTACCAAGGACATCAAAGTGAGACTCTGTGTCAAAAATAAATAAATAAAATTTTAAACACCTTTTAAAAACTGTCTTTCTATGAGCCTTTCAATTAAATGTAATATATCTCTGAGAAATTTAGCATTTTGCACCTCAATATTGTATACTGGTTATTTATCTAGTCTAATGTGGTTGTGTCTGAAAGCCTGAGGCACAGGCTCTATATATTCCCTAAAGGCATTTTTAATTTCAATAATATTCACATCTGTCCTGATATTCTTAGTTTTTGGTTCTTTGGCATATTCAGCAATAATAGAATTGTCCATTTCTTTCTGACCTCTATAATATACATGGTTTCTTAAGGTACGTTTAATTTTGTCATGTTTGATGTCTTTCTTGCAATTGCTTCCTGTTTCTTTTTTGTGTTTTTTCCTCAAAGTATAACTCCTTTGAATACCTCTATTCGTTTTCTTAACTTCCTTCTCATTTCCATGTATGTGCCTTCCTCAGGTATTTCTCATTTTAACCAATTTTTAATATTGACCGGAACCTTCGAATTTTTCTTTTTCGTGATGTTTAGTCAAAACAGCACTAACATTCACATCTTCATCACGATTTTGCATTTCTTTCTTTGATTTTACCGATGGTCTCTCTTAAGGCATCTTTTATTTCAAGAAATCCCATATCTTTCCCCAAATCCTTGTGTTTTTCTTGACTGCTACGTTTAGTCCAAACAGAATTGGTTTGGCAATCTTCATCATTCTGAATTTCTTTCTCTAACAGAAAGTCCCCCAGATACTGGATTGGATAAAATGGAGACTTAAAGTTATCTTTTTCCTTCTCGGCCTTGATTCTTGCATTCCTGGCAATCACGTGAGTTACTCCACTTGGTGAACTTTTCAGTAAAATAATATTTGTCTTTCCAGCCTCCCAAACTCTTTCGAGAGGATCACTTTGTTTATCAGCTCTAACAAAGAAGGCAACTCTCCACCTATGGAAGGCTCCTGGAGCAGCAGTGCATTTCAGTGCATCACACCGTCTTTTTGGGTACAGATTGCATTTGAGGTGAATAATGGGAGTCTTTCAATTTTGTATCCCCATTCATAAGTTGTCTCATACAACTATGAATCATGTAGTCCTTTGCTGCTGCACAAGCAATTAAAAACTTTTCACTCTTACCCAGGTGCTCGCTATGTGTACAATTTTCGTATTTTTTACTCTTAATAAAAGTGTGATCTAGTTTTAAAAACAATTTGCCTAGAGCTTCTTTTTCTCTTCTCGCTTCAGTGTGTTTCCAAAGTGCGATCTATTCCAGAAAATACTTGTATTGATTGCACATGTAACTCTCCGTCTAAACACTCCTGGTAAGGGAATGTTGATTCACATGAGCCCCTAACAAGGGTAAGCCAATGCGCAAAGGGCCATACAACCACGTGCATGTTCTCACTGAGAAGAAAAGTTTGCCATTGCTCCAGTCCAAATGCTACCTCCTCTATGATGTCATCTTCAGAAGGTGGCCTATTAGGAACCTGGCCACACAACCACAGGTGAGCAGCGGAGGAGCAAGCCAAGCTTCACCTGTATTCACTTTCTTCACCACCTGACCTAAGTTGAGCACTCCTTATGAGAATCTAATGCCTGATGATCGGAGGTGGAAGTATAACGCACTTTAATCATCCCCAAACCACCACTAACACCAACACCCCTGTGCGCACACACACACACCCATCCATGGAAAAATTGGCTTCCCTGAAACCAGTCCCTGGTGCCAAAAAAGATGGGGACTGCTGCCCTAGCAGGTTTAGTCAGTTTTCTTGCCAAGTTTACTCAGCTTTTTGAATAGCCTCCATTAAAACAATTATCTTTTTTGAATTGTGTATGTTTCCCTGAATACTTCATTAGTTTATTATCAGTGTTTTTCTGCTTGTATTCTTCATGCAAAGCCCAGTTTCTAACACACAGGAAGTGATCGATAAGCTTGGTGAATGAATGAGTGATACTTTATCTCTCTGAGCTTCAGGTTGCTTGCTGAGAATAAAAGAATCAAAATAAAAGATGCCTGAAGTTCCTGCCAACTCTAAAATTCTCCTTTTCCAATATGCATTAAGTAAATATTTGTTGAGCAAATGAATAGCCCCTAACCAAAAGAAAATTCCTTATGGAGAACACTTAAAGATCTAAAAATAGACCTACCATTCAATCCTGTAATTCCCCTACTGGGCATATACCCAGAAGGCCAAAAATCATCACAACAAAGATATTTGCACCAGAATATTTATTGCAGCCCTATTCACAATTGCTAAGTCATGGAAAAAACCCAAGTGCCCATCGATCCACGAATGGACTAATAAATTGTGGTATATGTATACCATGGAATATTATGCAGCCTTAAAGAAA
>CAUYPK010088391.1:0-45026 GCA_963574355.1 Loris lydekkerianus | reverse complement strand
ATACCTAGTAGAGGAATTGTAGGATTGAATGGCAGGTCTATTTTAGGTCCCTAAGTGTTCTCCAAACATCTTTCCAAAAGGAACGTATTAGTTTGCATTCCCACCAGCAGTGTAGAAGGGTTCCCTTTTCTCCACATCCATGCCAACATCTCTGGTTTGATTTTTTTTTAAACAGAATCAACAGTATGCTTCTAGGAGACAATATAGATACACAGACAGAGATAGGTTGAATATGAAAGGGTAGAAAAAGGTATTTCATGAAAACACTAAGCCTAAGAAAAGTCTCATTGCTATATTACTATCAGATTAAGTAGGCATAAGTCTTATAGGAATATTATCAGAAATAAATATAAGCTCGTCAAAGTAATCAGAGGAAGAAATAACAATCCTAAAGTTGTACGTACCCAGTAATAGTGCTTCAAATTACACGAAGAATGAAGGTGACAAAGCTAAAAGGAGAAACAGAAAAAGCTATCCTAATTGATAATGTTAACATCTTTCATATAGTAATTGATAGGACAAATGGACAAACTCAGTAACAATATTAGAGGGTTGAATAAGGTTGTTGAAAACTCAACTTGCCATTAATAGGCTAATAGAACAACAGCAGAATGCACACAATACACATTCTTTTCAGGTATACATGCAATGATGTTCACCAAAATGAACAATGTGCTGGGCTGTAAAGTAAGTCTTAATAAAGCACAAAAGATTGAAAATTTTTGGAGAATGTGCGCTGATACAATGGAATAAGATTATAAGTAACAATAAGATATCTAAAATAAAACCAAATACTGAGAATTGAGTATCACATTTTTACAAAATTCTAAGATGTTTTGAGCTGAATGATAATGAAAATGCAACATATCCAAATGGGTGAGGTGTGGCTAGAGCATGCTAAAACAATTACACCTTTGTTTTTATTGGAAAAGAAAAAAGGATTGGAACTTAGTCATCTCATTTCTCACATTAAGAAGCTAGAAAGAGAAGATCAAATTAAACTTGGATTAAATACAAGTAAATAATAATGACACAGAAGAAAATAAGGCTATACAGACAAAAATGGGTAACAGTAACAAAGTTGTCACCCCAAGATGACAGATGGAGAAAAATAGAGAAAACCAACACATTAAAAGTATTAGGAGCAAAAAAAAGATAATAAAATTGACATTATAAATATTATGATACTAATATAACACTCATGTAAACAGAAAATCTGAACAGATGTAGGTGTATTAAAGGAATTCATAATTCAATAGATTCCCATAAAGAATACGATAGGTACAAATAGGCTCCCTTGTGAATTGCAGCAGACATTTGAGAAAGAAGTAATAATAATCTTATACAAAATCTTCCAGAAAGTGCACTCACATCTCAATTTTTGAGACCAGCATAACTGTGGAAACAACCCAAATGCTCATCAACAGATGAATGGATTAACACATTGTGGTATATGTATGCCATGGAATACTATTGAGCCACTAAAAGGTGGAGACTTTACATCTTTTATGTTTACCTGGATGGAGTTAGAATACATTCTTTTTTGTAAAGTATCTCGAGAATGGAAAAAAGTATCCAATGTACTCAGTACTATTATGAAACCAATATATAACCATTTACACTCACTCATACAAATGATAAAACACAAATATAGTTTAACAATGGGGGGAGAGGAGGGAGATGGGAAAGTGGGAGGAGGGAGGGAGGGCATTTGGTGGTTATCTCACCTAATGTGTACAATGCAAGGGTATATTTCAAAATAAGGGTAAATCTTAAATCTCTTACCACAAAAAATAAGTGGGGTAATGGATATGTTAATCAGTTTGATTTAAGCATTCCACATTGTATATCAAATCAACACATTGTACCCATAAATGTATGCAGTTATGATTTTAATTAAAAATTAAATAAAAATCCCCCCAAAGAAAAGAAAGTTTCATAAAAATAGGGTAAGAGAAAAAAATTATAAAATTACGTTACTCGTGAACATAAAAAAATCTTTCCTAAGTGCATCAAGGTCAATAATATATAAAAAGATAATATATAATAACCAAGTAAAATCGATTACAGGAATATAAGAGTAGTTTAAATTTTATATCAAGCGTGTAAGTAACCACATTAACTAAATAAAAGAGGAAACCATATGATCATCTCACTAGGTTTAATAAAACATTTGGCAAAATGCAGTAATGATTCATAATACAAACATTTAGAAACCAAGTAATAATAAAATAACTTCTTCAATATGACTAACAGCATTTATCGAAAAGTTACAGAACTGATTTTTCCTGTAAGATCAGGTACAAAACAAGGATGTCCATTCTTAACCACTTGTATTTACTATTATGCTGAAAGTCCTAGCCAGTGCTACAAGATAAGAAAATAAAAGGAAGAGTAGAAGATTGGAAAAGAAAAACTGTCTCTATTTCCATGTGGTATTATTTTTTACACAGAAAATCCTGATAAATCTCTAAGACACTTATTACAATTCATAAGTAAACTTAATGAAGTTGTAGGAGTCAATATGCAAAAGTCAATGGAATTTCTATATACTTGCAATTATAATAACTGAAAAATAAAGTAAAATTTGCAATGGCATTAAAACATATTTTTGGCATACTTTTAATAATAAATAATGTGTAGTGGAAAGTATTAAATGTTTCCAAGAGAGATTTAAAAAGCTCCAAATACATGAAGAGAGATACCATGTTTTTTGATCAGTTGACTTAGCATTGTCAAGATGTTCATCTCTAAATTGATCTCCAGAGTTAACACAATCTTCATCAAAATCACAACAGGCTTTTTATAATCTAAATTGACAAATTAATTCTAAAATTTATATAAAATGTGAAGGATTTATAATAGTTAAAATCTTTTAAAAAGGAGAAAAAGTTAGAGGTCTGTAATCATCTTATTTCAAGTCATACAACAATGAAGACAGTATGGTTTTGGTGTAATAATAGATAATTGGACAAATGAGACACAATAGTGTACAGAAATAGATTCACATATATTTGTTGATATTTTAAAGCATCTAGATAAACACATAGAAAACTCTTAGTGAGAATTTGTCTCAAACACAAAAAGAAGAAATTTTGATATCCCTACCTCACACCATTGACCAAAATTAATTTAAGATGGATCACAGACTTAAATGTAAAACTAAAAACTATTTATTTATTTATTTATTTGTTTGCTTGTTTATTGTTTTTGAGACAGGGTCTCAAGCTGTCACCCTGGGAGAGTGCTGTGGCATCACAGCTCACAGCAACCTCAAACTCTTGGGCTTAAAGTGATTCTCTTGCCTCAACCTCCCAAGTACCTGGGACCATAGGTGCCCACCACAATGCCCGGCTATTTTTCTGTTGCAGTTGTCATTGTTGCTAAAACCTAAAATTTTCTAGAGTAAAACATAGGTGAGTATGTTCATGACTTTGAGGTGGGAAAAATTTTTTTAGGGGTGGTTATAAGGAGTAGCACCAAGTTAAACATATCTGTCTCAAGTTATTTCAATGTTCCAGCTAATCCTTCAAATAAGTGCTAGGGATTTTGATTTTGTCACTCGTGGTGTTTTAATCACTTTCTATTCCCCATAAAAGATGCATCTAATAGTGGATGATTTGATCCAAGGAAGAAAAACATTAAAGAGCAGCAGAAAGAGCCTCCACTTTGAAGCCAGAAAGATGTGGGTTTAAATACGGGCTATTTATTTTTGAGGCACAGTCTCATACTTTGTCACCCTGGGTAGAGTGACCTGGCATTACTGTCCCTTACAGCAACCTCAAACTGTTGGCCTCAAGTGATCCTCCTTCCTCAGCCTCCTGACTAGGTGGCACCTGCCATGTCACCTGGCTAGTTTTTCTAGTTTTTTAGTACAGATGGGGGTCTCACTGTTGCTCAGGCTGATCTTGAACTCCTCAGCTTCTCAGAGTGCTAGGATTTCAGATATGAGTCACCACCCCCGAATATGGGCTCTTTAGAGCCAAATGAGCAAGTTACTTAATCTCAGAGCTTCACAGGATTATTTTCACAATGAAGCAAAATAATGTACATAAAACAGCTAATAGATAAGGTCATGTCTGGCAGATAATGTGTGCTCAAAGATTAGTTTCTTCACTTCCTTTCCCTCAGTCCTTTATCCAGGCACAAGTGTTATTCCCACCAGGCTGGTGTAGAGACGTCAACAGGGGTTAAGCAGGGGTCCTCAAACTGCGGCCCGCGGGCCACATGAGGTGGTGTGATTGTATTTGTTTCCGTTTTGTTTTTTTTACTTCAAAATAAGATATGTGCAGTGTACATAGGAATTTGTTCATAGTATTTTTTTTTTTTTTTAAACTATAGTCCGGCCCTCCAACGGTCTAAGGGACAGTGAACTGGCCCCCTGTTTAAAAAGTTTGAGGATCCCTGGAAGGGCACAGTTTCTGGAATTAGCCCCTTTGAGTTGATGTGATATGTGAGTCAAATTTTATTTAATATCTGTGCCTCAGTTTGTTCACAGGTAAAATACTGAAATAAGCCATAGGTGGTTATGAGAAATGAGATAGTGTGGACAGAGTGCTCAGCACAGTGGTGTACAGGTCAATCAGTGCTCCAGAGGGGTCAACTGCAAATACGTAGAGTGACCATGCCCAGATGTTAAATAGCACCCACTCTGATTGTGGGGTAGAGGAAACATGTGCTTCAGAGCCCCAAGGGCTGTCTGAGTCATGCAGGTGTCTCAACTCTCCAATGCCATCCATGCTCTTATGTTCCCAGAGTCGAGCAGAACCCTGAAGGACAAGGCCATTCCACTTAGCCCAAGTGACAGCTGAATTATGAATGCTTCTCATATCCTCCTCTCTGGGTCAGGATAAATTACATTCTAAACTTCCTTATTATTTTCATGGGGTCAGTCTGTGACCCGGCCTCTTAAAATCGTATGGTGTTGAAACATTAAGACAAGCAACAGCTGTAGGGGGAAGCCTGCTATGGAGTCAGAAGCTGGGTCTCCTCAGTCTGCCTCCCTGCCTGTGCTGGGGGAAGACATGTTTGTAGATAGCCCTTATTTATATCTACATAATGACAAGTTTGATTGCTTTGAAGGTGGAAATAAGTACGAACAGGCATATGTCACTTCATCTGTGAGTGAGTCTGTCTGTAAAGAGACTCATTGGATAGCCAAAAATCAAAGCAAGATGTAATGACATCTGTCATCACCCAGAGGGCTAGAAAGAAAAGGATTCTCAGCTCAGTGATGAGTTACAGCTCTTAGCACTATAGGTAGGATAATGGAGGTGGGGTGTGCTGCATTCTGGCAGTTCCTGGAGAAGTTTGGCGTTCTTCTTGCCTGGTCTGAACAGGGTCATCTATTTGGCTAGCAGTGTTCAGTTGGTGTGGTCATGAGGGTCTGACTCTGAGAGGGGGTGTGAGAGCTTTTACTTTGATGGCGTGGTCTTTGATTTTGTGGAGATAGACTGAGCATAGGTTAGTCCTCAAAAGTAACCCCTTTGTGATTTCTAATTATCTTAAATCTCATCATATGTACACCTTCAGAACTAGTATTTCATTGTGGTGATACACCTGAGAATAGAAGATGCTCATTCATCAGACATCCCCTTAAACTTTGCTGGTAGGACATAACACTATCCCAGAGGATGTACATTCTGTATTCTTTCCATTCCATTTCAAATAAGGGGGTTAACTGGTGAGGCCTGCAGAAGTTTGGGAAAAGCTTATGAAGATGTCAATTCACCTGTTGAACAAGTTAGACACCGGCATCTTATTAGTTAGGAGTCTTTTGGCTCCAAGCAAGTAAAATCAGCTTAAACTAGAACTGTGGAGTGGGGGTGTTTGTATTTATTATAAGGCTTTAGGGATATTTCATGGTTCTCAAGGGCAGAGAAGCAGCCACCATAAGGCTCCAGTTTAACCCCAACATGCTTTAAATGATACCTGGAATATGGTAAGTTTGCAGTAAATACTACATACAATCATCACCACCATCACTGTTGCCAGCAATACAGTCGCCACGGTGATCAGACAAATACGCCATCATTTTGATGTACAGACCTCCGAATCTGTTAAATTCCCAATTTTACCATCTCCTCCGTTTCACTGAAGCCAAGTTGAATGCACTCCTTTGAAACACATAAATGGCCAAAACGAAGATGGGGGCTTGAAAATAGTGAATAAAATGCTGATTCATTCGTTAATGAGCCCTTAACCATGCCTCCTGCAGAGGCACTTAAAAGATAGGAATAAATGCTTCTTAGAAATCACGTCTTTTTTGTCCTAGACTAGGAGGAACATGACAGGTCTCAGCCTACACCTGCCTATACAGGGACGCAGTGGCAGAGCACATGGAGCTGAGAAAGCAGCCACTAGGTCTTTGGAACAGGAGGCTTGAGCTGTAGCACCCCAGCTTTATCCCACCTGTCACAGGGGAGGGATGTGGCAACCCCATAATTCATTACCAGTTAGAAACAGAATATCATGGGAGAGATAGGGGCAACAATGGCTTTGTATCTAGTGATAAATTATGAACAGTTGCATTATTTTCCCCTTACTTATATATGGCTCTCCTTATTGAATTTAGTGGGAGATAAATAAACGGTCTGCCAAGCATCTGGTAAATATTATTTATCAGGAGCTTGTTTTAGGCCCAACTGGATTCCTGCTGATAACATCTGTAAGCTTTTCAGGAGGGAGAGACATAACATTTGTTTCTGACAAGAACCCTCTGTTTGCCTTCTCTGTTTCATTTGAGAGGCCATTGACCCCTAGCTTCTTTGATTAAAATGAACTCTTTCCAACCGAGGAGGAGTTCTTGAACTTGACTCTCACCACCCAATGAGACTGGGTGCCCCCATTGCAAATCTGAGGACCTCTGTCATACCCAGTTAGACTTAGAACTTCCCATCAGCCATCGGGGGCCGCAGAGAGGGACAGGGTGCTGGTTTTCTCCCCTTAAAATACATTGAGACAAAATTCAGTTTTCTCTCTCTCTATTCCTTCCTAGTCTGGATGGAGACTTTCTTTTAATCTCAGGATTTAATTTTATTTTTTAAAGCCAAGAGATGTTGATACACACAACTGGTCCATGGCAATGAAGATTAACCCTAAGACAAAGTTTAAAAAAAAATTAATAATATTAAGGTTCCACTAACATTCTGCAAGAGGGCTGCAAACTTAGAAGCACTCTTGGTGTTTAAGACCCACCATTTCAGTGCTCTGGCTCTTGACATACATATTGAAGGCATATTTTTACATGTGCTTGAGAAACTTGTAGTCTTTTTTTTTTTTTTTTTTTTGCAGGCCCTGTTAGAGGTAATGGGCTTTGAAACCTTTCTCTGTTTTTAGATCTGTCTCCAAATGGCCAGTTGCTCTGCCTGGGAGTTTGTGAATGGCACATATGATGTGGCCTTGCTGTGTTTATATGGCTCTTTCTAAGTCTAGAAAGCCAGTTCCTGGCAGACATGCTCATCCTCACATGTTCTCTCTGTAACTTCTGGGTGCAGTGGGGTTTGGCGGGGAGTAGGTGTTTAGTAAATATCTGTAGGTCAGGTATCTGTATTATAAAGTCTTCTGGGACAGTGTTTTTTTTTTCCTTTTGAGTGCTGGTCTTGGTTCTTTTCTTTCTATGGTATTCTTTATTATTTGAGGAATGTATCTCTCCCCTGCTAGAATATAAATGTTTTGTGAGCAGAAAACATTATCTGTACGTATACATGATTTCCCTCCATGTCCAGCAGAGTGCCTGGCATTTAGGTGGCACTCAACATGTGTTTACCAACAGACTGAATGAAGGCATTAGGGGCTTTGGGTTCAAGGGATATGAATGTGGGAGGATGTCATGATGTTAAATAGAAGGCAACCAACCCGAGTCAGGTCTGGTTCAAATTCCAGCTCTAACACAGCCCTCGGAGGTGGGGGAGGGGAGCCTCTTCTGTGCTCCAAGTTTGTCATCTGTAAATGTGAGAAAAATCTCAGGCATGATAATAAGAATAAAGAGCCAATGAATCTGAAATCTCCTGATTCACTCTGAGGCACTATATTGATATTATATCCTAGCCCAGGTCACTTCTAATAGAGGAGATTTTAATTCACAACCTCATTCTTTCAGAAGTCTTAACTGGTTTGGTGGCTGTAGCTCAGTGGTTAGGGTGACAGCTGCATACACCAGGGCTGATGGGTTCCAACCTGGGTCTGGGCTGCTAAACGACGATAACTACAACAAAAAAAACAGCTGGGTATTGTGGCAGGCACCTGTAGTCCCAGCTCCTTGGGAGGCTGAGGCAAGAGAATCACTTAAGCCCGAGAGTTTTTGAGGTTGTTTTGAGCTGTGATGCCACAGTACTCTACTGAGGGTAACATAGTGAGACTTCTCAAAAAAAAAAAAAGTCTTAACTAAGATTCGCTGAGTCACCGTTTGATTTAATTCTTGGATCCAGGGTTTATTTCATGAAATATAGAATTATTTTTACCATTCTGAGGAGATGGGAATCAGATGTGAGAGAATGGGAGAATGGGAATGAAGGACAGTTTTTTTTTTTATTTTTATTTTTTATTTTTTATTTTTTTTTATGGTGAAAAGTTATATATTTAGAATTGGCCAGGTGGACTTGGTTTAGATGATCCCAATTTTGTTGGCAATATCCAAAGCATCATAATCAGGAGCCAGTTGAACATATGCCTTCTTCTCACCATCAGGCCTGATCAGGGTGTTGACCTTGGCCACATCAACGTCATAAAGCTTCTTCACAGCCTGTTTGATCTGGTGCTTCTTGGCTTTGACATCCACAAAGAACAGAAGTGTGTTGTTGTTTTCTTTCTTCTTCATGGCAGACTCAGTGGTCAGGGGGAACTTGATGATGGCATAGTGGTCAAGCTTGTTTCTCCTGGGGCCGTTCTTCCGAGGATATATGAGCTGCCTCCGGAGCCTCAGAGTCTTTGGCCACCAGAAGGTGAGTGATATACGGATCTTTTTTTTTTTTTTTGTGGCTGTGGATGCCTTTTAGCACTGCCTTCTTGGCCTTCAATGCCTTTGCTTTAGCTTTGGCTTTTTGGGAGGGGCAGGAGCTTTCTTCTTTGCTTTCAGGGCCATCTTGTGAAAAGAGCCTACATTAACATTTTAACAAGAGTTGTCTCTAGGAAATAGAATTGGGGCTGGGAGGTGAGGGACTAGAAATGCTACTTTCCTGGTGTCAGAAAGAACCTGAAAGGAAATACACAAGTCGATTTGCAGCAAGAAGGAAAGAAGTCTCAGCTATTACAGAAAGCACCCTACTTCAGATTTACTTAATCCTTAATCTAACTTTCCCATTTGTGGTGAGGGGATGACATAGGGGCCTCAGGACATCTGTAAACTAGTAATTAAAGAAGGAATTAGACTAGAAGGACTGTGTAGACAATGTAACCTTCATAATGTCTGTCCCACCAGCCAAGGTCTGAACCTCAACCTAACGACCAGCCAGGGGCCCCAGACCTTCAAATTCCAGATTTTACAAGCCTCTGAACCCCACACACCTCAACCAAACACTTAACTGAATACTTAACATACAACCCATATTAACCCCGATATCTAGACCAGACTTCTTCCCACGCTGACCATCACCCCTGGCTTCATCACCCAAACCCATAATAACTCCGATCACGGCTCTATTAGACGAACAGCACGTCCTCCTAGTTCTGGATCGCTCCTCAGTTCTGCCTTACCAACAGAGAGACCCGCAAAGACTCCAAACTCTAATGGCAGGACTCTCAGTCGTCTAACGTGGCAGAGCTTTAACACTCAACCACAAGAACTCTACCATGCGGACAGCAAAGGCTCGCCAACTTCAGATCCACCATTCTGGACCACCAGCTCTCCCCACGGAGGTACATGGATCCTTTCTGCTCCTTTAATCACTTCCAGGAGGGAACCGTGCCTCTCCCCTGATTTAGGGACTCAACTGAGACTTCCCAGCAGCTACACCTAACCTCTGCCAATTCTTCCATTTCTGGCTGTTAAAGCTCAGCATTGGCACAGGACTAGGGCAACTAAGGAAGGCAGGAGGCGTTTCTATCCACTGGGACTTGAGCTACACCTGAAAAGGTAACATGTATGTGTGAAGCCCCATACTCCTTGGGGACAACTATCTTGAAAGATCTGAAGTACAAAAGGGAACCACTGTTTTTAACCTGCACGACTCGCATGACAACGAAAATCTGAGGCACAATACCATTTTGACTTTATCTGGGAAAATAGCAATTAATGAATTTTGAAGCATCAAAGCAAAAGAAGTTACTTGCTCCTATGCTTAACATATGGGAGGCAAATAACAATTGGGTGAATAAGAAAAACAAATTATTTGGTCACAATTGTGAAATCGCTTTTCAACATGCCTTGTTGAGAAGCACCAGATCACTTAATTTTACGTTAGTTAGCTACTTTTGATTGGCTGACGTCACATTTTGTGAGATTTTTGTTTTTGTTTTTGTTTTTTGATACAGAGTCTCAAGCTGCCACCCTGGGTAGAGTGCTGTGGCATTACAGCTCATAGCAACCTCAAACTCTTTGGCTTAAGCTTCTGCCTCAGCTAGCTAGATTTTTCTGTTTTTGGTACAGATGGGTCTCATTCTTAGGCTGGTCTCCAACTCCTGAGCTCAGGCAATCCACCAGCTTCAGCCTCCCAGTATTGGAATTACAGGTATGGGCCACCACACCCAGCCAGGTTTGATTTTTCTGTAACACAGCATTTACCAGAAATCTTGCTTATGTTTGCAGTTTAAGCAAGGTTCAGGCTATTTTTAAGGCCTATCTGGTTTTGTTTGATCGGGAGCTTTTCAAGTTTTGTCTCCATTTTAATTTTACTTTAACCCTGGAGACAAGGCAAAGGTGCTATAGTGTTATCTCTCCTTATACCTCTTCCCCTGCACTGCAAGGTCAGCAAAGTTGCTGTACAAATGGCACAGATTTTCTGATGCTCAAGGTTATCCATGGCAAACACTGCACAGGCCAAGTCCAGCTCAGCAGGCTGGGGAAGAGATGACCACACCCTTTATCTAGGGTCTACTAAGAAATTCTTACAGGCAGCCCAATGAGCATAGCCATTGGATAAAGCACCCTTGAAGTAAGTAACGTTGTCTTAGGGAAAGACATTATCTTATATTTTTAAATAACACCCCATGCCAAGAGGCCCAGATGTCTGCCTAATCCATAGAGACACCTAAACTAACAAGGAGGGGGGCAATCATTTGCAAGGGTGCAAGCCCTTACCAGAGTACCCAGGGAGTTTACAAAGAGCAAGATTTTGCCAGTTTGACAGAGCCGATCCAATAGACACTATCTTGCTGTCACTCCTGATCAGTTACCAAAGGCTCCACTCAAATAAAGAACTCTTCTAAGACCTTGACATTGCCAATAGTGTGGAACAGCCCAAGACACATTCTTTGTCCATGTCACTCTTCTTAGACTGGTTTGTTAACTTTTCCTATCCTTTTTTTTTTTTTGAGACAGAGTCTCATTATGTCACCCTTGGTAGAGTGCTGTGACATCACAGCTCACAGCAACCTCAAACTCTTAGGCTTAAGTGATTCTCTTGCCTCAGCCTCCCAAGTAGCTAGGAGTACAGGCGCCTGCCACAACACCTGGCTATTTTTGTTGTTGTTTAGCAGGCCTGGGCAGGGTTCAAACTCACCAGCCTGTGTATGTGGCCAACGCCCTAACCACTGAACTATGGGCACCGAGCCCTCCTTTTCTCTTGATGTTAAATGTTACTGTTTGACATGAAAATTACAGTAAATAAAACTGTAGGTTGGGGCTTTGAGCCACGTGATATATATGAACTATACACTGGAGGAGTAGTGAGTACAACCCAAGTAATCAAGCCTATGTAATAAAATCCCAACGAAAACAACACTCCTCCAAGTATCGTCATTACTTCATGCAGGAAGGATAAAACATCCCTAAGGATGACTGACTATTCATGCTTAAAACATACCCATACTGGCTTGGCGCCTGTGGCTCAAGTGGCTAAGGTGCCAACCACATACACCTGAGCTGGCGGGTTCGAATCCAGCCCGGGCCCGCCAAACAATGACCGCTGCAACCAAAAAAAAAAAAAATAGCTAGGCATTGTGGTGGGCGCCTATTAATCCCAGCTACTTGGGAGGCAGAGGCAAGAGAATCACTTGAGCCCAGGAGTTGGAGGTAGTTGTGAGCTGTGATGCTATAGCCCTCTATCCCAGGCAACAGCTTGAGGCTCTGTCTCAAAAAAAAAAAAAAAAAAAGTGAGACTGTCTCTACAAAAACATTCCCATACTTCTCCCTCTCCGCCTCTTCTCTAGCCTGTAATCATTAAGTGTCAGGTCAAGCCTCTTACAGTCACCTTCCTGCTTAGCTACTTCCCCTTGATAGGTTAGTTCTTCAGTGACTTGAGTCTTTTTGGCCCTAGGAAGTGATCTATTGAATCTCAGGAATGTTGTGAGAATCCCCAAAGTTGAAGATAGCTTGATCCTAAAGACCTCTCAATTTGTAGCTAGTGTCAGAATTGAGGACTTGCACACCTAAGTTTGGCTAGCTCCATGTAATGGCCTTTTCTTTCCACTGACTCATAATCCCAGCTCAGTTATATATCCAATTTCCATACAGATGGATCATTTTCTGAGCTCTATGTTAAAATTTGGAATAGGCATCTATTCCTCCACCAACACTATGCTATCTTAATTTCTATAGATTTGTACCAAATCTTGCTATCAAGTAAAGCAAAATCCTTGTCATATTTCTTAGGATTCTTTTTTTTTTTTTTTTTTTTTACTATTGAGACACATTCTCACTTTGTCACCCACCAGTACCGTGGTATCATAGCTCACAGCAACCTCCAACTCTTGGGCTCAGACATCTTGTGTCAGCTTTCTAAGTAGCTGGGACTACAGGTGCCTGCCACAATGCCCACCTATTTTTTTGTTTGTTTAGCAGGCCTGGGCCAGGTTTGAACCCACCAGCCCAGAAGCATGTGGCTGGCACCCTAACCACTGAGCTATGGGCATCCCACATGTCTTAAGATCATTTTAAAAATTCTTTGCTGCCTGTCTCCTGTGAGAATTTTAGTACTAAAGTTCTATAAGAGAAGATTTAGGTTGCACACCAAGAGAAAACTCGTACAAGGTCCTTACCTGTCACACTAATAAGATTGTACCTTTTCAATGTCAAAGAGAGTTGAAAATAATTTAAGAAAAGGATTTCTAGATTGAGTAAGCATTTGTATCTGATATATTATGTTGTAATGAAAAGGAACCCCCCACACATATCTATGGCTTTAAACAACAAAAATTTACTTTTGGCTCATATTACAAGTGCATGTGGGTTGTCTGGGAATTCTGTTCTACATCATTTTTGTCTTCACTCAGAATCTAATTTACTGGATCGTAAGACCAGGTCAGATTATCCAAAAAAGAATATATACCAGGACTACAGCTAATATTTAATTTCCATCTGTCCAATATCAGGAACTATCTCTCAAACTATTCAGTGTACAAAAAGGGGCATAAAACCTGTACACAGCTATCTTCTGCAAACCCCAAATATCTGGTTGGCTTAGAAAAAACAAAATCTTTTATAAAGGATTATATTTCATCTGATCTAAGACATCTTTGATTATCACATGCACCAGGAGTTTACATAACATGTTCTCCATTATATATGTCAAGTCAATAGATTATATGTCACACTTTAATATCAGCATTGATAATATGTGGAGAAAATGCCCATCTTAGAATTAGTAAGGTTTATAAGAGGGGCACAAAATTTTCCAGACCCATTTACAAATACTAGCAAACACCAGGGAGAAAAAGATATGTAGAATTTGTATTGAGATTTCTTACAAAGCACAATAAGCCATTGTAGTTCAATAATTTATGTAGGATTATAAAGTTTCATTGCAGATACTCTCTGGGAAGGATTTAGGCATGTTTAAGCATTTGTACTATGTAGTCATAATTGTTATGCTAACATGTAATTCTCAATAGGAATAATCATTTTCATAATAAAAATCAGTATAAAACAATTATCTACTTGCTATTATTCTGATAATATTTTTTGTATTGTTTTCTGACCAGCCTTTTTACATATTTAATACATTCCATATCACAACAGCAGAAAAATGACCCCCCCATAAAAACATAATTCCCTAGATACGTAACAGCATTGCTTTTTGATACGAATGTAAATTCTGTGATATTGATGTAGCTAAATTTTATGTCAACAATATCCTCACAATCAATGTACACACACACACACACACATATATATATATATATATATATATATTATATATATATATATATATATTTTTTTTTTTTTTTTGAGACAGAGTCTCAAGCTGTCGCCCTGGGTGGAATGCCAGGGCATCACAGCTCACAGCAACCTCCAACTCTTGGGCTTAAGTGATTCTCTTGCCTCAGCCTCCCAAGTAGCTGGGACTACAGGCGCCCACCACAACGCCTGGCTATTTTTTGGTTGTAGGTGTCACTGTTGTTTGCCAGGCCCATGCCGGATTCGAACACACCAGGTCCTGTGTATGTAGCTGGTGCCCTAGCCATTGAGCTATACGTGCCAAGCCTTATATACGTTCCTTTGTTAGTTCTCTTTGGCCTACATTCAACTGACTTATCTTGGAAAAAGTTATTACCCTCTGACTGGCTTTGAACTCAACACTATTTCCTAATGAGAAACATTGTGAAAAGAAGCTTGTCCACATTAGCTTCAGTCTTGAAGTTTCAATATCATATAAACACTGGTATAATGACTCATTCACTCTCAGTGACAACTTTCATGATTTCTTTCCAATATGAGTTTTCTGATAAAGGCTAAATTTGTGGGGAAAAGTTTTCCAATACTCACTGCATCCATAAGGTTTCTCACCATAGTGAGTTCTTTGATGTATAGTAAGATGTGACTTATGTGCTGAAGATTTCTGACACTGACTGTATTGAAGTTTCTCTCCTGCCTGTTTTCTGATATAAAATGTCTAAACATGATAGGGAAAGTTTTCCTACATTCACAGTACCAATAGTTTCTCTCCTGTAGGGATTCCCTGATGAATCCATAAGAGAAAATCTTCCCAGATTCGAGGAATTCATAAGGTTTACTTTCCCAAGTGAATTCTCTGATGCATAAGGAGATAGGACTTGCGAATAAAGGCTTTATGGCATTCCCTACATTCATAAGGTTTCTCTCCCGAATGAATTCTCTGATGAATGAGAAGATAGAACTTGCTGCTGAAGGCTTTGTGGCATTCACTGCATTTATAAGGTTTCTGTCCTGAGTGAACTCTCTTATGGACAAGGAGTTGGGACTTGTGCCTGAAGGATTTCTGGCATTCCATGCATTCATAAGGTTTCTCCCCTGAGTGAATTCTCTGATGGACAAGGAGATAGCACTTGCGGGTAAAGGCTTTATGGCATTCCCTGCATTCATAAGGTTTCTCTCCTGAGTGAATTCTCTGATGACTGAGAAGATAGAACTTACTGCTGAAGGCTTTGTGGCATTGCCTGCATTCATACGGTTTCTCTTCTGAGTGAATTCTCTGATGGATAAGGAGATAGGACTGGCTGCTAAACGCTTTGTGGCATTGCCTGCATTCATATGGTTTCTCTTCTGAGTGAATTCTCTGATGAATAAGAAGATAGGACTTGCTGCTGAAGGCTTTGTGGCATTCTGTGCATTCATAAGGTTTCACTCCCAAATGAATTCTCTGATGGATAAGGAGATAGGACTTGCGGCTGAAGGCTTTGTGGCATTCCCTGCATTCATATGGTTTCTCTCCTGAGTGAATCCTCTGATGCATGAGGAGATAGGACTTGTGGCTGAAGGCTTTGTGGCAATCTGTGCATTCATAAGGTTTTTCTTCTGAATGAATTCTCTTATGGATAAGGAGATAGGACTTTCGGCTAAAGGTTTTGTGGCATTCCCTGCATTCATAAGGTTTGTCTCCAGAGTGAATTGTTTGATGGGTAAGAAGTTGGGACTTGCAGCTAAAGGCTTTGTGGCATTCCCTGCATTCATAAGGTTTCTCTCCCGAGTGAATTCTCTGATGAATTAGAAGATAGAACTTGCTGCTGAAGGCTTTATGGCATTCTGTGCATTGATAAGGTTTCTGTCCCAAGTGAACTCTCTTATGGACAAGGAGTTGGGACTTGTGCCTGAAGGATTCCTGGCATTCCCTGCATTCATAAGGTTTTTCTCCTGTGTGAATTCTCTGATGGATAAGGAGATAGGACTTAGCACTAAAGGCTTTTTGGCATTCGCTGCATTCATAAGGTTTCTCTC
Organism: Loris lydekkerianus; assembly: GCA_963574355.1. Classification (NCBI taxonomy): domain Eukaryota; kingdom Metazoa; phylum Chordata; class Mammalia; order Primates; family Lorisidae; genus Loris; species Loris lydekkerianus. Next base: position 28,738 of record CAUYPK010088391.1, on the reverse strand, counting down.
CTGAGTGAATTCTCTGATGGATAAGAAGATAGGACTTGCTGCTAAAGGCTTTGTGGCATTCCCTGCATTCATAAGGTTTCTCTTCTGAGTGAATTCTCTGATGGATAAGGAGAGAGGACTTGTGGCTGAAGGCTTTGTGGCATTCTGTGCATTCATAAGGTTTCTCTCCCGAATGAATTCTCTGATGGATAAGGAGATAGGACTTGCGGCTAAAAGCTTTGTGGCATTCTGTGCATTCATAAGGTTTCTCTCCCGTATGAATTCTCTGATGGAAAAGGAGATACGACTTGCGGCTGAAGGCTTTGTGACATTCCGTGCATTCATAAGGTTTCTCTCCTGAGTGAATTCTCTGATGGATAAGGACGTAAGACTTGTGGCTGAAGGCTTTGTGGCACTCTGTGCATTCATAAGGTTTCTCTCCCGAGTGAATTCTCTGATGGGTAAGGAGAGAAGACTTATGGCTGAAGGCTTTGTGGCATTCTGTGCATTCATAAGGTTTCTCTCCTGAGTGAATTCTCTCATGGGTAAGGAGAGATGACTTGTGGCTAAAGGCTTTATGGCATTCCCTGCATTCATATGGTTTCTCTCCATTGTGACACCTCTGATGATACATCAGGCCAGACTTCTGAGTAAATGCCTTCTGACACTGACTGCACTCATAGGGTTTCTCACCAGTATGGGTTTGTTGGTGGTTGCTGAGGTTCTTCTTGCAGGTGAACATTTTTCCATGTTCATCGCATCCGTAGGATTTCTCTGCTGTGTGAGTTCTCAGATGTCTGCTGAGTGAAGATTGTTGGATGAATGCCTTCCCACACTCATTACATTCATAAGGTTTTTCTCCGATATGAATTTTTTGATGGTCAATGAGGCTAAATTTAAGGGGGAATATTTTCCCACATTTGTTACAGCCATAGGATTTCTCTCCCACATGAGCCCTCTGATGAATAATGAGTTCTGACATATGGGTGAAGCTTTTCTGACATTTGCCACAACTATAGGGTTTTTCTCCTGTATGAGTTCTTTGATGTAAAGTGAGGTGTGACTTATCCTTGAAGCCTTTCTGACATACAGAATACTCAAAGCATTTCTCTGTGTGAGTTTTTTGGTGTCTATTATTGGTAAAAGCTTTCCCACACTTACTGCACTCATTGAGTTTCTCTCTGGTGTGAGTTCTTTGATTTTGACTAAGCCCTGACTTACTGGTAAAAGCTCCACCACACTTCTTGCTCTTGTGTGGTTTCACTACTGTATGGTTTCTCTGGTGTAAAACAAGATGGGACATCTGGCTAAAGCCTTTCTGACACCAACTGCAGCCATAGGATTTCTCTCCTGTGTGTGTTCTTTTATGCTTATCAAGGTCTGACTTCAGGGAATAGACTTTCTCACAATCACTGTGGTCAGAGTGTTTCTCTCCTGTTTCAGATTTACAATGTTTCAGCTGTGGCTTATGGCTGAAATCCTCTATACATTCATTATACCTATTGCTTTGTTCTCCAATATGAGTTTTCCCATACTTAGTACAAAGAAAAAGTCTATCACATCCATTAAACTCAACTTCATTTCTTACACAGTTTCCATTCTGAGTCACGTCCTCTAGATTAGGTTTCTGATGTTTCCCAGCTGTGTCCAATGTATGAGGTCTTTGAGCTAAACGAACATGCTGGTTTGAGCTCTGATAAGACAGTATTTTCCCAAACGTATGATATCTGTGGTCACTCTCCATCATTTCAAAGCTGCTTTGGTTTTCTCGGTGCCATTCTCTATGATCATTGACTTGCCAGGCATCCTCTAGAAAGGAGATCAACAAATCCACAGTGATCATGTAATAGAAATGATAGAATCTTATATCAAAGACCAAGGGGAGAAGACGTGAGACTATGAGAAACAAAAGTATGAGACATTCATAAGTAGAAGAAACAAAACAATAGAACAAAGTATAAGAAGTATGGTAAAGAGATGCAAATTTATGAATATGTGGGGGGATACGAAAAGAGAGCCACAACTATGGGTTAGGCCAGGAGGATAGAGGCAAGGAGAAAGTAGTAAATGAAAGATGTGGGAGAGACAGGTTATCTAAGTTCCTTGATAAGCCACAGCCTGATCAAAGTACATCAAAGTCAGGTGGTGCCCATAGCTCGGTGGGTAGGGTGTCAGCCATATACATCAAGGCTGGCGGGTTCAAGCCCCGCCTGGGCCAGTTAAACAACAATCAGTAACAACTGTAATGAAAAAAAACAGCCAGGCGTTATGGCAGGCACCTGTAGTCCCAGCTACTTGGGAGGCTGAGGCAAGAGAATCACTTAAGCCCAAGAGTTGGAGGTTACTGTGAGCTGTGACACCACGGCTCTGCTGAGGGTGACAGCTTGAGACTCTGTCTCAACAAAAATAAAAAAAAAGTACATCAAAGTCTCACTTTGTATTTCAGACTACAGTGTCCAGGCATCATAGCTCACAGCAACCTCAAACACAATCTTCCCTCAGCGTCCAGAGTAGTTGGAACTGCAGGCACTAGCAACAATGCCAGGCTAGTTTTTCTACATTTTAGTAGAGACCAGGGTCTCGCTCTTACTAAAACTGGTCTCCAGAGCTCAGGCAGTGCACCTATGTCAGACTCTCAGAGTGCTATGATTAGAGGCATGAGAGACTACAGCCAAGGCTATATTTTCTTTTAAAGGGTAAAGAAAAGAGTTCTAGTATGGAAAGACTAAAAAGTAGAGGCAATGATAAATTGGGAACTTATATCAGCTATTTATTAGACACATTTAGAGCTTTAAGAATTTCAAACACATTTCTCCAAATTTTTCAGAGGTACTTCTCTACTACTGACCAACTAAGGTATAACTTTCCTACCACAGGGCTGTTTTTTCACTTACGTAGATGAATCTCATTCTGGATTTCTTCCTCTATTATCCATGGTATTTCTTGCTCCAACTGAAAGAATGCATCTGCTTTGGTAATTGGATACCCTATTAAAAGAAAATTGATAAAGGACTGATAGACACAAATGCTTGGACAACAAGATTTCTGAAACTGGCAAAGGTTATATTTAAGGGGCTCAATAATTTGTATCTTGGCCATTTTACTTTGAAAGTGAGAGAAAAACATTTTTGTTAGAGGATAGTAAGGTCCTAAAAATCTACAATGCATAAAATTCAAGTCTAAGAAAAGTAAAACACTTGTGAGGCCCAACCCCTTTTATTACTGAGAAAGGTAAGGTCACTGATTGCCTACACTGGAAGACCTTTGCTTACCCACTGATACCAGGTTGCTATAATTTTCCAACATCACAGCTTGGTACAAGTTCTTCTGAGAAGGGTCCAACAACTGCCACTCTTCCCAGGTGAAACTCACAGCTACGTCCTTGAATGACAGAGAGTCCTGTAACAGAATATTCCTATTCATTCTAAAGGTTTACAATGAAGAGAAACAGGAATTTCTTAGAATAACTTTTCTCATAGGTCATTTGGCTACCTTCCATGTAACTAGTTGTGTGTGATACTCTGTAGGGAAAATATGATTTAATTTAAAATATCTCTTCTTCCTAGCCCTCTGGGAGGCCATGGCAGATGGATTACTTCAGCTTAGGAGTTGGAGACCAGCCTAGGCCAGAGCAAGACCCCCCCATCTCTAAAAATAGGTGGGCATTGTGGCAGGTGCCTGTAGTCCCACCTTCTTGGGAGGCTGAGGCAAGAAGATCGCTTGAGCCCAAGAGTTTGAGGTTGCTGTGAGCTATGATACAACAGCACTCTACCAAGAACGACAATGTCAGAACTGTCTCAAATGACAAAACATCTCATCTTTTAGCTTCCATTCAGTCATTCACTGACTCACATGTTCACTCATGTATTCATAAGGAAGAAACCCAAAACATCCTTACATCCTTTAACAAAGAAACCTAAGAACCAACAGTTATCTAAGCATGTGTCATGCACTATGTGAAACATTCCTTTATATGTGTAAATAAAACTCACTACTACCATGAAGGAGTAGAGAGAAAAGAGAAAAATAAAAAGTACAGGAGAGTATAATGTATTTACACAGGGCAAGCAAGATTATTGATATACAATTTGTGGGCACCAATGGGCAGGAGAAAAAAATGGGACTAAGTTTTACAGAGGTGAATCTGGAACTAACTCTTATGAAACCAAATCCAGGTTTTACAATGTATTGCCAAGGGGAGAGGTGGCATGCCATTCTACGAAAAACAAATTTAAGAGATGGCACAATGGAACCACAGCCATTCAACAAACAGGTTGATAAGGGCACAGTGGCTCACACCTGTAATCCCAGTACTCTGAGAGGCTAAGGCGGTGGATTGCTTGAGCTCAGGAGTTCAAGACCAGCTTGAGCAAAAATAAGACCCCATCTCTACTAAAAATAGTGTGGGATAAATCCCCACATGTGTGCTATTGAGGCAGGGAAAGGCGAGTTGATATGATTTTTGCTAACATAGTAGCTGGAAACTAGCTGCCTTGGTCAGCATATAGGGCCTGCGAAATAGGAAGATAAAATTCCATTCACAGTAACTTTATGATGAGGTTGTTAAGCCCAGATAGGTCACAGGTTGAGAGCCTGCCTGCTGGAGATACAACCCAGAGGTTGACGATGTGAGAAAAACATTGTCTTAACAGCTGTATAGCTTCAAGCTCTGTGGACAAACAGAATTATAAAGCTTGTCTGTTAAATCTCAATGAGCACATGGAAATCCTGAGTACTATCCCCCCAAGTTTCTGATTTTTACAGATAGTTGAAGCATGTCTGTAAATAATGTAAGATGGGATATTTTGAACAGATATTGTTGATTTTTAGAATTGATGTCCTCAAGCAAAGTTAAAATTAGCTAAGAATTGTTAAGAAGGAAAATTCTTTGATTATAGATTAATGAAGTGTACATGACTGCTTGACTATATAAGGTGGTCCCAAATAAAGCTCATTTGCTACATGCCAATGTGAGATGTAGCCTGTTTCTTGTTTTCCAAAACATTACAGGAGGAAGCTTGCATTCACGGCAAAGCTGCTATTCTCTTGTGTCATCCTTCACCGCAACAAATAGAAAAACTGAGGCAAAAGGATTGCTTGAGCCCAAGAGTTAGAGGTTGCTGTGAGCTATAACGCCATGGCACTCTACCTTGAGACTTTGTCTCAAAAAAAAAGAGGGTACACCAAAATAGTAAGAAAAAGAGATAAGCACACTAAATTGTTAGGGAAACATACCCCAACTATTTAGGACAGTGGTTCCCTATAAAAAAGAAAAAAAGAGACAAAGAAGTACATAATACTTGATAATGATAATAAACTATGTCACTGGTTCATATATTTACTGTATAACATTTTTAATCATAATTTTAGAGTCTTTTTATCCATTTACATATAAAAAACATTTACTATAATATAGCGTCTAGGACGTCTTCTATAATAATTATTATAGGCCAGACACAATGGCTCACACCTGTCATTCTAGTACTATGAGACGTTGAAGCAGGAGGATCCCTTGAGCTCAGTAGTTGAAGACCAGCCTCAGCGAGACAAAGACCCTGTCTCCACTAAAAATAGAAAAATCAGCCAGGCATTGTGGCAGAAGCCAAATAAATACTCAGGTGGCTGAGGCAAGAAGATTGCTTGAGCCCAGGAGTTTGAGTTTGCTATGAGCTATGGTGTCAGGGTACTCTTACCCAGGGTGTCAAAGTGAGACTCTGTCTCAAAATAAAATAAAATAAAATAAAACAATTGTTATCACAGAAGATGATAGCTCTATGCATTTTACTGCACCAGAAGACTTTCGAAGGGGCAAGATGGAGAGATGGAAGTCAGTGTTACTGATGATCCTGACTTTGTGTAGACCTAGGCTCATATGTGTTTGTGTCTTAACAAAATAGTTTAAAAACTAAAAATAAAAAATTAAGAGTAGAAAGAAACTTATAGAATGAGGACGTAAGCAAGAAATTAATTTTTTTTTTTTTTTTTAGACAGAGTCTCAGTTTGTGGCCCTCAGTAGAGTGCCCTTGAGTCACAGCTCATGGCAACCTCAAACTCCTGGGCTCAGGAGATTCTCTTGCCTCAGTTTCTCGAGTAGCTGGGACTACAGGTGCCTGCCACAACGCCTGGCTATATTTAGAGGTGGGGGTCTCACTCTTGATCAGGCTGGTTTCCAACTCCTGAGCTGAGGCAATTCTCCTACTTTCCACTCCCAGAGGATTATAGGCATGAGCCACCAGGAAGAAACTAATTCTGTATAGCTGTACAATATGTTTGTATTTTAAGCTAAGCATTATTAAAAAGCCAAAAAGTTTAAAAAATTAAAAGGGTTTGCAAAGAAAAGATGTAATTGGAAGCTATGTTTCATTTATCATGGAAGAATTTTGTTTATAAATGTAGTATAGCCTAATTGTACAGCATTTATAAAGTGCACAGTAGTGGACAGTGATGTCCTAGACCTTCACATTCACACACCACTCACTCACTGACTCACCCAGAGTAACTTCCAGTTCTCCAAGCTCCTTTCATGGTAAGGCATATAGACCGACCATTTTTATCTTTTCTATAGTATTTTAACTGTACCTTTTCTGTTCTTAGCAACACAAATACTTACCACTGTGTTATAATTGCCTACAGTGTTCATTACAGTAATGTTTGGTGTAAGCGTGTAGCCTGGAAGCTAGAACATATAGCCCAGGTGTGTAGTGAGCTTCACCATCTAGATTTATGTAAATATATTGTTCTGTTTGCACAGATAGAATTGCATAAAGACGCCGTTCTCAGAATTCCCATTGTTAAGAAATGCACAATTATATTGGACACAAGACTGCCCCTCAATTTTAGTGTTTAGAACTTCATGGACTATATATAATCTGTGTCCTATGTTTATGCTCTCTGTATAAACATACGACTTACATGTTCCCTTTGCAACCTGGCTGTGACACTGAACTTTAATTTCATTGTATTTTTTCCTGAATTTTGATATTTTTCTATTCATGTTGTATTTGACATAACTAGTCCTCATAAATACTGAGCATGTTATTCTTTTATTTTTTAATCTTTTTTTTTTTAAGACAGAATCTCATTTTGTCACCCTTGGTAGAGTGCCATGGCATCATAGCTTACAGCAATCTCCAACTCTCAGGCTCAAGTGACTCTCTTGCCTTAACCTGGGATTATAAATTGCCGGGATTACAGGTACCCACCACAATGCTTGGCTATTTTTAAAGACAGGGTCTTGCTCTTGCTTAGGCTGGTATAGAACCTGTGAGCTCAGGGCAATCCACCCGATTCGGCCTCCCAGAGTGCTAGGATTACAAGTATGAGCCACTGTACCTGGCCTTATATTATTCTTTTAATTACAAATATTAATATACTTCCTTCACTTTTCACTGGAAAAAACAAATGAAAAATATATATAAACTTATAATATTTACAATATATTATAAATACAATATATTATATATACAATATATAATATTTACAATATACAATATATAAATGAATGACTCACTTGGGACTTGGACATTTTCTGGAGCCCTTAGACAAGACAGCAACTCTAATATGTGCCCTGCTGTTGATTCTAAGTTCTTCTCTAAAGCTGATCTCTGGTCAAGGATAAAATGCTGATCTTGATACCTTTACTTCCTTCCCTCATAGGAAATATTTTCTTCCAGGATACCAGGACCTGAGAGTTAAAGAAATCTGTAATAACTATAAGTGTAAGAGATTTTCTGAGTTGTGTGCTTTCCTATATGTATGTGTGTTTCAGACACACACAAACGTATGTATAATTATCTAAAAGTTAAGCATGTTTTCTTCAGGTGGTAGGTGAATATAATAAAGAAAAATAATCCACAATTTAATTGTCCATTTTTAAATAAACATGTTAATTATTGTAAAATACAACAACAAAATTCTCTTCATTAAATTATGGAATATTGCCATAACTATCTTCAAAACTAAATTTTCATGTAGATAAAGACAGTTATAAAAATAAAAGGGGAAAGGCGGCGCCTGTGGCTCAAGGACTAGGGTGCCAGCCCCACATACCAGAGGTGGCAGGTTCAAACCCAGCCCCGGCCAAAAACTGCAAATAAATAAATAAATAAATAAAAATAAAAGGGGAAAAAAGAGAGACCAAGGGGGGGGGGGGAATACAAAATGAGACACAAAAAGTAGAATGGTGTTTGCAAATCTATTTGGGATACATACTATATACTGAACACTTTTACTGTATGGGTAGTTATTACGGATTTTTTTTTTTTTCAACAAATGGGGAACAATTTCAGAAGAGATTGAAAAACTTGCCTAAGCTCACACAGTAAGTACAGAATCCAGATAAAAACATATGTCAGCCCAAATGCAAAGTTTATATTCTCTTCTCTATGCATCAAACTTACCCTGCAGGTGTTCTCACTGCTTACCTAGAAAACGTATAAGAATCAATGAAAACACATTAGTAATAATAAAAGAGTTCAGGAAGGAAACAAAAGAAAATATTTCTTAAGTTAGCTGCTTTTCTACCTACCAGAAAGGGAAAAATAATAAAAAGTTAAAGTGGAAAGTGCTACTTGCAGTAGCAGCAAAAATATACATGATCTTGGAAAAAAGTAGGAAGTAATATCCAGACCTGTATCAAAAAGACTTCGTACCAAAATCAGGAATGATGGAACAGATTTATCATATCAGGTCAACTTTTGTAAAAAGCAAATTTTAAATTGTTATACTTATTCTGGGTCAGCACACTTTTATAATAAAAGAAATTACAGAAAAATATGGAAAATAAAATATTAACAATGTGTATCTCTGTGAATAAGGATTTGGGTGTGGGAATGTCCCCTTGTGTATCAGAAGTTAAAAGGGAATTTGAAGAGCAATAAGGCAGACACCAAAACGTTCATAATAAACATTTGACCTTAGATTTGTTTCAAACAAATCATTTCATTGATCAAATTTCATTGAACAAATCATAGTCATTTCAAAGCCCTTTTTTTTTTGAACCAGAGTCTCACTCAGACACCCTGACTAGAGTGTCATAGCATTATAGCTCGCAGCAACCTCAAGTTTTTGGGCTCAAGTGATCCTCTTGCCTCAGTTTTTCTATTTTTAGTAGAGACTAGAACTCACTCTTGCTTAGGCTGGTCTCAACCCCTGAGCTCAAGTGATCCACACACCTTGGCCTCCCAGAGTGCTAGGATTATAGGCATGCACCTGGCCTCAAAGCACTTTTCATTGTTGTGGAAACACTGAGGAGTGGGGGGTATTCAGACCAACAGAAAAACTTGGAAAGCAAGTTTTAAAGAAGGCAGTAACTAGAACTATGAGTAGTCAGTGGATTTTAAAATCCCCAAAGCCTTCCAAAATTTAATGATTTCTGAAGCTCCAAGCCCCACAAATGTCTTTTCTACCAATCCTTGCCTACACAGCCACCACAGATCATTATAGTGTTGAGTCCCACAGCAAAACTATCACTGTCTTATCAAAATACTTATGACTTTAAGTGACCACTGAAGACCTTCAAAGAGAAGAAACAAGGCTGCCCTAAACGATGACCTTCTCAGAAGGACATCTCATTCACTGACCACCTCTAAGGATTTCCTAATCAATGACCTCCCTCCTCCCAAGTATATCTGAAAACTGACCTAAGCCAGGAACATCTAAATCATTGATCTCCCTGTTAGGTAAGCAGTTAGGAATGGCTGTCCTGTGGACAGAGGACAAGGACAGAACCCCCAGGCAGCTGTCTCAGTGCTGCCTACCTTCATTTTTTTTTTCTTTTGGAGACAGAGTCTCACTCTGTTGCCCTTGGTTAAGTGCTGTGGCATTACAGCTCACAGCAACCTCCAGCTCTTGGGCTTAGGCGATTCTCTTGCCTCAGCCTCCCAAGAAGCTGGGACTACAGGCGCCCACCACAATGCCCGGCTATTTTTTTGTTGCAGTTCCGCCGGGGCCGGGTTTGAACCCACCACCCTTGGTATATGGGGCCAGCGTCCTACTCACTGAGCCACAGGCGCCGCCCCCCTACCTTCATTTTGACTCAGGAAATTGCTCACATTTAGGGAAGAGGGATACCCTACCAATCTACCAAGCAGAACTCAGCATGCCAACTGGAAAAAGATGTAGAGGACTTTCTAGCCTAACAACAGGTACAACACAGACTTCAAGATGACCTACAACAGCCTTAAAACTACCACCCTTATGGGCTTCCAAAGAGATTCATGGAAGGTCCTCATGTGCAGTAAGACTATGGTTCCAGGTGAATCACCAGGTTGGCCCAATCCCCAGGCCATAAGAAAGAGAAACCCCAGCCGAAGAGTAAGGCCTCTTTGCCTACTTGCCCTGGCAATGGAGGCCCATTTGTTGTTCAAGGAGAATATATCCTGCTTTGTACGTTTTATTACTCTGTAAAACTAAATAAACTTTGTTTCACATTTGCCTTACTTTGTGGTAGCTGGTCATTTTGAGGCCAAGAGCACTCAAAAAACCAAAGATCCAGGCAGGTGCTCCAAAGTCCAACATTTTAGGATAGAGGCAGCCTCCTTGAAACCAACGTCATCTCTTGGACACTTCAATTGCTGATTCTTCTCCCAAGCACATCCCAAGGATTCCCCTTTCTCCCAGGATGCTTCAGTTGCTGACATTACCCACTTCCACAAGGCTGCCCCAAGAACTGAGCTTCCCCCAGAAGACCTTACTAACCCCTGATGTACCCCCAAGGACACCCCAACGTCCTTCCAGGACACCCAAATCGCTGACCCCAAGAACATACCAATCACTGAACCACTCCCTAAGTTACCAATCACTCATCTGCCTCCAAGTCCTCTGCAGTTACTGGCCTCTTCTACAAAGTCCACCCCAAGCACTAACATCCTTTTCTAGGTCACCCTGGTTCCTTACCATCTCAGGCCAGCACCATTCTCTACTATCATGCTTCCACACAAAAATTTGCTACTGTCAGGGAATCCTCACATGCTTCTCTATCATACACCTCCTATCTCCACAAACCCAGCTCTTGATTCTGTTCCTGGAATGCAAAATTGAAACCCATTAAAAGATCCTTAGCACACTAGCAGGGCTGAAAGAGCCATGGTCCATTAGTACAACTTAAGACTCACAAACCCAAGTGACCAACCTCACTGGTCATATTGAACTGTTAGTGGATGAAGAGGGTCACTGTCAGCTAATATGCAGAGACGAGGAGAAGCGAAGGAAATTTTGCCCTAAAATATGACTCCTTGGTATAAAGATTATTTTGAGTAAAAAGCCATTCGTGGTCAGGAAGCACTGAAAGATGCCTTTCCTCTATCTACATAAAACCTGAGTAACCTGATTGAGAATCAAAAAGGGGCTGCTGACTTCCTTATTACATGCTGATAGACTGATCATTTTTAGGCCAAGAGCACTCAGACAATTCAGACAGCATGATACCTGTCTCTCAGGTTAATCTACAAATCAATCTGTTTCCACCCATCTACACATATCCGCCCCGCCCCCCACCCAGCACCCACTTGCTGTACCAATACTTTCCACATTCTCCCCTCTCCCTTCCAAAAGGCATCTATAAAGGTCTCTGACTATCACTGAGACTTGGAAATCATTCATGTGGTTCTCCCATGCATGTGGTATTTAGAAACAAGCGTTTCTCTGATTAATCTACCATAATTGTGAGTTGATCTTTCAGCCAATCAGATCCAAGGGAAATGGCAGGTTTCATCCTGATCCCTATAGTAGCCTCTCCAAGACTGTTCTGTTCTACCATTTCCAAAATCACAGTTTTATACATAAAAGTTCAAAGCAAGCACTACACCAATCCCTATTCTAAATAATAATCAGCATAACTCAGTGACCTATACAACATATCAATTCAAAAGTTAATCTCCTACATCAATTTCCCTAAGCTACTCAAGATAAGACATCTTTAGTGTGGAAACTAAATTTATAAAACTGTAAGAATGGGAGACTGGGGTGAAGGTCAAGCAGGACCTAAACAGCTTAACCTGCCTGATTCCACATTATTCTCACTATGGAGAAGAATGAAGAATCACTGAGGTGATTTCAGAACCTCTGTAGTTGGGGGCACCTAATGCAGCCACATATGAACCCTTTCCCCTCCTCCTCCTCCTCAGAAAAAGGAGCTCGCCCCTCCCTCCATTTTCGCGCTAAAGACCCTAACATTCTTGGGAAGTTGTGCAATTTGCCCACTCTCTGCAGCCCGATATTAAAGGGGTCTCTAACTACCCCCGGGCGCAAAAGCCACCTCCGTCAGGCAGGTCGCCTTCCCCTTTCAATAAACCTGGCCTGAACATCTCCGCCTCCAGTCTCATCTCTGGGCGCCACCGCACCTTTCGGAAGCCTCGGAGTCTCCAGGCTGTCAACCACCATCCGGGGCAGATTCGGTTCAGCCTTCAGACTTTCAGACAAAGACCCTGAGAAAAGAGTACACCAGCGTCCAGGTAGCAGTTCTAGGAGACCTCTTGGAACGTTGGCCTTATGACCGCTTTCTTTCCCCCAGTTAAATATTTGTCAGCATTGAGCATACAGCAAATGTCGCGAACGGCGGTGCGCATGCGTCTTTCCATCTAGCGGGTCCAATCCCTTTCTAAAGACGCACCCAACCCAGCTTGGCTGCCTCGGCTTTATAGCTTGTAGGCAGGAACGGGTACACTAAGACAGCGGTCGCGGCCATCTTGATGAAAGTATACATATCCGTGTAAAAAACAGCACCATGTATATAGGCTCCTTCCAGACGCTGTTTATTCAGTTACCTCTGACGGCATGATCACTATCTCTGTACTGCGATTGCTCCTTCAGACCCTTCTGCGTCCTCAACATCTTCCTCCTGTCTTCCACCTGGATGCGCAACCGTTCTCGCGATATTCACCTGAGGGCCTGTTTGCTCTTTTTCCTCCCGCGACAAAGGGTTTACATTTGTACGGACACCTGACTTGTAAGATGGCTGCGCCCAGATTGTCCTTTCCAAACGTTGGGCAAAAAGAATCTTTTCTCCCCTGCCCGTCGAGGTGGACAAAGCCCGTTCTTTGTCTTGTGTAACTTCGAGCCTCTGAGAATTAACGTAACCTGCGGCAGGGGAATTAAGGTGCCAAGAAATAAGGTGGTTTCGGTGTTTCCTGACTTTTCCGAACTATCCCCTGACTACTTGGGCAGAAACGGCCACTCTGCTTTATGTACGTCCAGTATGGAAAGATGTCCGCCTCGGGATCCCTGACGAGGTGGCCACGGACCTGTTACCCCAGCAAAGAAAATCCGGAAATCCTGTCGTCGGTACTCGGTACAAACGCTTCAGGTCCTCCTCGGCCGCCGTAGGCCGGCTGGGAGGCTGGGAGAGGGCCCAGAAGTGGAAGAATTCGCCGAAGTGTAGGCTCTGAGGTCCCGGTGGCTTCACGAAAAAGAAATCAGGTTAGTGTGTGAGTCGCTCTGTGAACAGGATGAGGGAACGGGGGTGTCGGGTCTCCGTGGAGCAGTGGGGTAGTCGGGGGAGCAGAGGCAGTGGGAGTGTGTGACCGCAGTGTGGGTGGTTGCGGTGCCTTAGGAGTCAGTCGTGAGGGATTCCGGTGGTCAGTGATTAAAAGGGCTTGTGAGATCTACGAGGGAAACTCTGTGGTCAGGGTCACTCTGTAGGGCTCAGTAATTGAGGATTGGAGTGGGGAGTGGTTTCGTCAGTGAAAGTAGTATCTGGGTTGGTTTTTTGTTTGTGTTTTTGGAGACAGAGTCTCAAGCTGTCACACTGGATAGAGTGCCAGTGGCGTCATCATAGCTCACAGCAACCTCTGGCGTCATCATAGCTCACAGCAACCTCTAACACTTGGACTCAAGCGATCCTCTTGCCTCAGTTTTTCTATTTTTGGTGGAGATGGGGTCTCTCTTTTTCTCAGGCTGGTCTCGAACTTGGGAGCTCAAGCTATCTACCCATCTTGGCCTCCCAGAGTGCTAGGATTACAGGAGTGAACCAGGGTGCTGGGCACAGTATCTGGTTTGGATTCCGGATTTGATATGTGGGTCAGTGAGAGGAGCGTGGGCTCATCATGGTCAGTCAACTCGGGTCAAGGTTTCGGGATTGTGACCAAGGGAGCATGGCCAGTGTTCAGGGAGGAATAGATGTGCCTGTCGTTGGAGACAGGTTCGGGGCCCCTGGTTGGTGTGTGTGTTGAGTTTCAAACTTTACATATCCCCTTAATACTTTCTCTGCAAGGACTAGTTTACGAATCTCCTTTGACGTCTCACATTTTTCCTTTTCTTGTCTCCGTACGTAGGAAATCTTTTGGTAGATCAGGATTGATCAAATCTAGAAAGGTAAGGTGTCTGTTAAAGATAAGATTATTGTTCTTCCTGCAAGTTCACTATGTGAATGTACGTGTATACACACGCAGGTAAATATTTCTTTTTAGATTCTTTGTCACGAGTAAAATAACATCTCTGTTACCTCCAAATGTGTTCCCCAATGATAATGATACTGGAATTTCACTCTATAGTAAGTTCTTGGTCTTGGTGATTCAAAGAATGAATCCGTGGACCATAGATCAGTGGTAAGACAGGATTTATTTACAGAAAAGAATATAGAAGCTCCAGAGCTCCTGGCAGAGAGAGAAAACCCAAGTCAGGAGAGAAAAGCTCTCTGTCTGTCTCTGGGCTAGTTGTCTAAGGGTGTATATACTGGCATGGAGCCCTGGGTAGTTACATTTAGCATGTCTGGAGCAGCTTGTCTGGACCTTAACAGACATGACCCAGACATGTGGGACATCCTGTCTGGAACATGTCTGGGTCGTGTCTGGGTAGTGAATGAATGGCTACAGTCCCTTTCATTCTCAGCCTAGGAAATGGGGCCCTCCTCCCTACCCTCCAGCCTGCTGGTTCCGCTGCTGGCTGCCACTGTACCAATACAGTTAAGGCAGAGGCAACCAGTCCCCGCTCCCCATCTCCACAAGCTGGGATGCCACTTGTCCTGTGTCAATGACTTTCTTTTTTTTCTTTTTTTTTTTTTTTGGCAGAGTCTCACTCTGTAGCCCTGGGTAGAGGGCGTTGGTGTCATAGCTCACAGCAACCACAAACTCATGGGCTTCCAGCTATCTTATTGCCTCAGCCTCTGGAGTAGCTGGAACTATAGGCACCTGCCACCCTGCTAGCTAATTTTTCTATTTTTAGTAGAAATGGGTCTCGCTCTTATTAAGATAGTCTCAAACTCTGGAGCTCAGGCAGTCTACTCACCTTGACCTTTCAGAATGCTATAATTACAGGCTTGACCCACTACACTGGCCTCCCGATGATGACTTCTGATAACATTTTGGTGTATTTCAATTTTCATTTTCATTTTTCTGTTTGACTTTCGCAATTAAACTGAACTTTTGAAACATTGGTATTATTTGCCTTACTTAATTTTATATAATGAATGTTCACATGGTAAACATTATAAATTTTTTTGTTTAAAATTAGTTTTTAGCCTGTAATTCTAGCACTCTGGGAGGCTGAGGACAGTAGATAGCTTGAGCTCAGGGTTGGAGACCAGCCTCAGCAAGAATAAGACCCCATCTCTACCAATAATAGAAAAACTAGCCCAGCATTGTGACAGGCACCTATAGTCCCAGCTACTGGGGAGGCTGAGGCCAGAGGATCCTTTGAGGTCAGGAGTTCGAGGTTGCTGTGAGCTATGACACATGGCATTCCATAGGGCAACAGAGCTCTGTCTTAAAAAAAAAAAATTGTAAACGATTTCTGTAATCGTATACCATCAAGAGGCAACTATTAGATTGGAATCACTAAGTACATGTAATGTTTACATAATTTTTTTTTTTTTTTCATTTCAGAATATCACAGGGGTACGCATGTTTTGGTTACATAGAATAGGTGGAAGGGGGTAAAAGGGTTGGGTAAATTCACACCTAACTGATACAATGCACATACTTTTAACATAAAATGTACAAGAGCAAATTATGTAACTGAAGTTCCAAAGTAGGTGAGACAGGAATGAGCACCTTGTATAGGTCCCTCAGGTATGATGTTGTCAGGTTAGGCAGACACACATTCTTCTTCCTGAATAGCATCTGCTCTGTTCCCTCCAGAATACCACATTAAGAATACTGGCTGCGATCTTCAAGACCACCACTGAGCTGGGCAAATAGAAAAAATGGCGCAGAGCTTTTCTGCCATTCTTACATTGCCTTTTATTTTGACTCAACATTCACTCTGTTGCTATAAATCTTTGATTATTTTTCTTTTTCTTTCTTTCTTTTCTTTTTTTTGAGACAGTCTCTCACTATGTCATCCTTGGTAGAGTACTATGACATCATAGCTCACAGCAACCTCAAACTCTTGGGCTTGAGCGATTCTCTTGCCTCAGCCTCCAAAGTAGCTGGGACTACAGGTGCCCACCACAACACCAGGCTATTTTTTTGTTGCAGTTATCATTGTTTAGCAGGCCCGGGCCCAGTTGGAACCTGCCAGCCTCTGGTATGTGGCCGACATCCTAACCGCTGAGCTTGGGTGCCGAGCCTGATTGTTTTTCAGACATCTGACAAACAATTTTTTTGACAGTTTTTGTTTCGGTTTTGGTTGTTTTTTCAATGTTTCTGTGGAGGAATGGGCCCTTGGACCTACCTAGTCTACCATTTTTGTTCAATGGGGAATTTCCATAATGGACTTAGTCTTGTGTTTGTTTGCTTGTTTTTTTAAGTCTAGGTCTTGCTGTATTACCTTGGCTGGAGTACAGTGTCCTTATCATAGTTCACTGCAGCCTCAAACTCCTGGGCTCAAGTGATCCTCCTGCCTGAGCTTCCTGAGTAGCTGGGACTACAGGTGTGTACACCACCATGCCTGGCTAATTTTTATTTCTGTAGAAACTAGATCTTTCTGTGTTGCCCAGGCTGGTTTTGAACTCCTGATCTCAAGCGATTCTCTAGCCATGGTTCCCTAATGTGTTGGAATTATAGGCATGAGCCATCATGCCTGCCCTGTTGTTGAAACTTTTTAGAAAGAAATAAACTGATATAAGTCCAAATTTAGTTGTAACCTCTATTCCATCTCCCTTTTTTCTTCTGCAAAGATAACCATTCTTTTGAACTAGTTGTATATATATACCTCAAAATAATATATAGTCTTATTTTATGTATTTTAATTTCTATTGACTTTCTTTCATTGTTTCTTTCATACAGCAATGATTAGTGAACATGATGTATTTGGTAATGGTGCTTAAGAATTTGTAGAAATTTTCTTTATGGCTTTATATATGGTACATACGTATATTTTGGGAATGATACTCTGCTTCCAGTGAACAGACCTAGCTGCTAAGTGGTGTTGTGGCATCATATTGTTCTGGTTCTCCTTTCTCATTCCCCTGTCACAGTCACCCTCACTTCACAGAAGAAAGACATAGTACCTGTACACCTAAAATCTTATGTTTTGTAATCCCAGGTTATAAAAGGTTCTGGGGCCCCAAATACAGGGACAGTTAGAGCTGACCTTGAGTTAAGGTGCTTGCACAGCAGCGGTGGTAGCACCTAGGCTCAGAGGAGATGCTACTCAAAATGAATTTACTCTTCAGCCAACAGGTCCCGGCACCAAGAGGAAGGTACATCAAGTGAAGGAAAAGAGGAGGTTTCAGGACTTCAGTATCATCATTCGTAGGGACACCATTACTACAGACTAAGATTTCTAATAAGAAATTAGTACAATTCAAGAAGAGACTACGGACACAGCTTCCTAGTTACTGGCCATTTGCCAGTAACAGAAGAAATGATCAAGACCCAGGTAACTTTTGTTTACAAGTTTTATTCTTTCTTTCATTATGGGATTGATTTCTGGAGAACTTTAAATATCAATTGAATTAAATGGGAAAGTATAAATTGGTAAAGCAGTATTTGTGCAGAAATAAATGTAGACTCTTAAGTTTAATATCTAGATGAAGTAGGATCAGGAATACACATACATTGTCACTACAGAGTTGTAGAAATATTTGGTGGTTGTCCCTAGTTTTTGGTATAGAACTCCTAAAACCCTTGGAATTTCCTGAGTGAGAAGGATGATGGGAGCCTCTTTTATTCTTATGAGGTAACTCTTGGTGGACCCCTAGATAGCTTCAGGATGAAGGCTCGTGCCAAGAATAAACCAAGCCTTGATTAGAAGCGTGAAACTTTAATCCGTACCCCCAACCTCTTCCATGGAAGGGACTGGAGATTGAGTTCAGTCACCAGTGGCCAACAATGTAATTGATCATGACTATGTAAAAAATAATAGGGTTTGGAGAGCTTCTGGGTTGGTAAACATGTTCAGATGCAGGGTGGGTGGTGTGTGCATGGATATCTGTGCCATCCTCTCACCCTACCCTGCCCTGCCCTGTGTATCTCTCTCTCATTTGGCTGTTCCTAAGTTGTTTCCTTTATAATAATCTGATGATAATAAAGTGCTTTCATGAGTTCTGTGAGCTGTTCTGATGAATCACTGAACCTGAGGGTATGTTGTGAGAACCCCAAATTTGTAGTGCAGTTGGCAAAAGTATGAGTGACTTGGGAACCCCACCACTGTTGCTGTTGTCTGAAGTGGGGTTGGTCTTACAGAACTGAGCCCTTAACCTGTGGGGTCTTTACTCATTCCAAGAGTTGGTGTCAGAATTGAATTGAATTGTTGGATGCCTATTTGGTATTGGAGAATCTAGGGGGCTGATCTGAGGGGAATCCCACGCATTCAGTGTCAGAAGTGTTGTAAGTAAAAACAAGGCAATACACACTCAGTGACTATTGTTGGAATGTAATGTGTGACTGTGGTATCTGTGATTATATTAACTGCCAGTTTCCATCTATGATATCTCTGACAGTCATCACAACCAGAGAATCATGATGGTCACAGGATACATACTAAATGAGGAGAAAGCAGACCAGTTCCTTTGAGGTATCACTATTTCATGGCACTTGAGTGTCAGGACATTTTGGGGGTGGTTCTTCCTAGAGGTGATATGGTAGGTTGTGTCTTTAACTATAGCCTTCTCATAAATGCCAAAGCAAAGGTCTTTAGAGGCTCATTGGGATGAGACCAAAGGAACTCAGTAGACACAGTTCTTCATGGGGCCGTAGCAAGATGACCCATAGATTCAGATTTATGGCTGTTAGGGTAAATTTAGGAATAAGATCTAAATGGCCAAGGAAAATGGAAAGATTGCATTTCTAAGGTCCTCTGTGAATAGGTAGCTGACCTGACGTTTGAGTACAGATTGGCAGTAGGAAGTTGTAAGTTCTCTTGTCTGCTAAGGTCATGGTGGTTGTGATCCATAGGGTTTGCTTTAGAACTTGCCGCTGTCTTAGGATCATATACACACCTTTTTCCATGTTCAAAGCCAGTTCTTACCTACTGTTTCCTCCTTTATTGCCTTTTTAAATATTCAGTGATACAAATTTACATTGATACAAATTTACATGGATACATTTTATAGGTGAGAAGAAAAACTCCAATGATTACAGAATATAAATAGTAAAAAGGAGTTTCTTCCCTTATCCCCTAGTGCAGCTTTAGGAAATGGGTAGTGCTTCCTGTCACATTACTTGTGTGTGCATTTACAGCTTATCTGTACACAGTCATTTGTATATGATGATGTTTTGGTCAGTCATGGACCTCATATATGACAGTAGTCCCTTAAGATAATAGAGCTGAAAAATGCTATTACCTAGTAAGGTTACAATGTTGTATAGCACAGTTATTTTTTAAAAAGTAAAGTTAGGCTTGGCGCCTGTAGCTCAAGTAGCTAAGGCGTCAACTACATACACCGGAGCTGGCAGATTTGAATACAGCCCAGGCCGGCCAAACAACAATGACAACTATAACCAAAAAACAGCCAGGCATTGTGGAGGGTGCCTGTAGTCCCAGCTACTCAGGAGGCTGAAGCAAGAGAATCACCTAAGCCCAAGAGCTGGAGGTTGTTGTGAGCTGTGACACCACAGCACTCTACCAAGGGTGACAAAGTGAGACTCTGTCTCTAAAAAAAAAGAAAAAAAAGTAAAGTTAGTGAGATATCACCTAACCCCAGTGAGAATAGCACACATCACAAAGTTGCAAAGCTGCAGATGCTGGCACAGAAGTGGAGAGAAGGGAACACTTTACACTGTTGTGGAACTGCAAACTAATATAGCCTCTTTGGAAAGTAGTGTGGAGAATCTTCAAAGAATTCAAAATAGACCCTCCATTTGATTCTACAATCCCTTTACTAGGCATCTACCCAGAAGAAAAAAAATCATTTTACCATAAGGACATTTACACTAGATTGTTTATCATAGCTCAATTTACAATTGCCAAGATGCAATTGTCATCAACCCAGGAATGAATTATTAAACTGTGGTATATGTATACAATAGAATGCTATTCAGCCATAAAAAAGATGGAGACCTTACATCTTTTGTATTAACCTAGATTGAGTTGAAACACATTCTTCTTAGTAAAGTATCACGAGAATGGAAAAGGCAAGTATTCAACGTACGCAATACTAATGTGAATCCAGTAGACAAAATAATACGTGCCCACACAAGAGGAAAACCTCAATTCAATTCAAGGTGCAGGGAGGAGGAAAGAGGAAACGGGAAGAGGACTGGTGTGTTGTCACTTAGTGGGCACAATGTAAGGGTACATGGAACACCTCCTGGGTGCGGGACACAACTACAACAGCGATTCTATCTAACAAAACAAACATTGTAACCTAGTTGTTTGTGCCCTCACATCAATCTAAATAAAACAAAATAAAATAAATTTGGTATAAACTATGTGTAAAATGTTTGTAAAGTTTACAATAGTAAACAGTAATGTCCTAGGCCTTCGCATTCACTGTTCAGCTCACTCAGAGCAACTTCAGTCCTGTAAGCTGCATTCATGGTAAGTGCCCTATACATTGTTTATATAACATAAATATAATTGCCTAATAACAATATCCCTGTTGTTAAGCTATGCATGACTCTGTGTGTGTGTATATATATCCGTGTGTGCATATATATCTTACAGAAGTATTTTATCTTTTTTTTTTTTTTTTTTTTTTGAGACAGTCTTAAGCTGTCACCCTGGGTAGAGTGCCGTGGTGCCCCAGCTCACAGCAACCTCAAACTCTTGAGCTTAAGCTATTCTCTTGCCTCAGCCTCCCAAGCAGCTGGGACTACAGGCATCCATCACAATGCCTGGCTATTTTGTTGTTGTTGTTGCAGTTATCATTGTTGTCTTAGCAGGCCAGGGCTGGGTTTGAACCCACCAGCCCTGGTATATGTGGCTGGTACCCAACCCACTGAGCTACGGGCACTGCCTTTAGTCTGTCTTAATACTACTGTTTTTGTTTTTGTTTTTTTAGAGACAGAGTCTCACTCTGTTACCCTGGGTAGAGTGTAATGGCAGTGTAGCTCACAACAATCTCAAATTCTTGGGCTTAAGCAATCCTCTTGCCTCAGCCTCCTGAGTAGCTGAAACTACAGGTGCTCACCACCACACCTAGCTAATTATTCTATTTTTAGTAGAGACAGGGTCTCACTCTTGCTTAGGCTGGTCTTAAACTCCTATTGCTCAAGCAATCCACTTGTCTCAACCTCCCAGAATGCTAGGATTACAGGTGTGAGGCACCACACCCAACTCTTAACAATACTTAATATTCTCTTGTTTGGGTGGCGCCTGTGGCTCAGTGGGTAGGGTGCCAGCCCCATGTACCGAGGGTGTCGGGTTCAAACCTGGCCCCGGTCAAACTGCAACAAGAAAATAGTGAGGCATTCTTGCAGGCACCTGTAGTCCCAGCTATCCAGGAGGCTAATGCAACCCAGCCCCGACCAAACTGCAACAAAAAAAAATAGTCGGACGTTGTGGTGGGGGTCTGTGGTTCCAGCTGCTCAGGAGGCTGAGGCAAGAGAATCGCTTAAGCCCGAGAGCTGGAGGTTGCTGTGAGCTGTGACACCATAGCACTCTACCAAGGGTGACAAAGTCAGACTCTATCTCTAAAACAAACAAAAAAAAGAATATTTTACTAGAGATGGATTTTGAGATGGATTTTGCTTCTATCACAATATATTTATTTTTTAAATCACAGCACCTAGGTATGTAGATGCAGCCTATATGGTGAAAATGAGAACAATGTCCTTTGTATTCCATAGCAATAAAAGAGAATTTAAACAGGATTTTGTTTTTATAGGAATCATTGACCCTGGAAGATGTTACTCTGGAGTTCACCTGGGAGGAGTGGCAGCTCTTAGGCCCCACTCAGAAGGACCTGTACCGGGACGTAATGTTGGAGAACTACAGTAACCTGGTCTCAGTCGGTAAGGACAGCTACCCCATGTCACTCAAGGAAGCCTGTCAGTGGACTTTCCTTCCTTAGCTTGTGAAAGCTTTGGTGGACCTGTGGTGCTCTGAAGTAGTAGTTTTTACAAACCCCTTTATGGTCCCAGATAAGAGTAAGAAGGTGCCCCCTTTGGAGAGAAAAGCCTTTGCTTTGCAGACACATATTATTTAGTTCCTAAAATAAAACATTCTCCCATATAGACAGACCACAGCTTAATTCTATGAGCCTAAGTCTGTCATTTCCCGTGAACAGGATGTCACGCCAGCAAGCCAGATGCATTCTCCAAGTTGGAACAAGGAGAACTATGGACAGTAACAGATGAAATCCACAGTCAAATCTATCCAGGTGAGTTGGTGAGAGCCAGCAAGGAGGGTGGCAGAGTAAGTCACATGCTGGTCCTTCAGAAGCATCTCGGCCACTCCACCCATTCCTCTCCTCACATAACTGTTTTTCTTATAGGTGTTGAATGTCTACCTCTTTATCATGTCTTGGATTTCATCACTGTTTATTTCAGCTAGAACTTGATTTTTTTTTTTCCTCAAGGTTTCTTTTTTAGGATTCTCAAGTCTCACCATTTTTCTCCCATCAGAGCTTCCCTGACTGTTGTTTCTACTTCTCTTGCTATGAGATTCTACCTTCCATGTTTCTTTTTAAAGAGAGATCTTGTCTTCTGATGACTGCACCTTCCTGCACCTTTTGATTATGTTGCTTTCCTTTTCTAATATCTACCCCCATCTTGGACTCTATTTCCCCAAAGTCACTTTGTCTGTTGCTTTGCTGATATCTATTTTTTTAGCTCTCTTTTCCCCTACCCTGAGGTCCTCCAATGGTTCTATTTTCCATATTTTTGCTCTCTTCTCATTTCCTTTGAAATTTTTCCTTCATTTTAATGACTTGAGCTTATCTCTCTGTGGAGATTCTTAGGTTGGCATCACCCTTAATATTTTCTAACTTTCATTATAATATTTTCTAACTTTCATTAGAAAGTTAGACACAACTTGGCTCAGCCCCTGTAGCTCAGCAGCTAGGGTGCCAGCCACATACACCAGGGCTGGTGAGTTTGAACCCTGCCGGGGCCTGACAAACAGCAATAGCAACTACAACAACAACAAAAAATAACTGGGCATTGTGGCAGGCGCCTGTAGTCCCAGCTACCTGGGAGGCTAAGGCAAGAGAATTGCTTAAGCCCAAGAGTTTGAGGTTGCTGTGAGTTATGGCACTCTACTGAGGGTGACATAATGAGTCTCTATAAAAAAAAACAAACAAAAAAAAACAAACCCAGAAAGTTTGACACATCCAAACATAACTCAAATATATGGTTGTACCATATGTTTTACCTACTTCCATGTTAACTCCTTGAGTCTATCCTGGCCACTGTGAAGTTACTTCAAATCTTTTCTACCTCCTCTGCTTCCTTATTTAAAGTGTTTCCTTTTCTGGTTGTTTCTTTTGTTTGTGTGCTTTTTTTATTTTTTATTTTTTAATTTCTCATTCTCTTTGAACTGCATTAAAAAAAAAAATTTCTCATTCTCTGTTTCCAGCCCAAACTAGATCATTAAACCTCATGCCTACTTTGCATAATTGCATTATAGAATTGTTAATTATGCACATCGTTTTCATTTCTTCTAAATGATACTGTTAGATTAATTAAATGAAAAAATTCCAGAAATAAACAATTTATAAATTTTAAAGTGCACACCACTTTGAGAAGCAGGATGACATTTTACACTGTCCAAGGACACTGTATATGCTGCCTACATGTTTAGTCACTTAGTAGCCATCTTGGATATCAGATCTAACTGTTGTATCACAGTGCTAATATTCTGTAACCCTTGTTTTACTTAATTGTCTCCAAAATGCAAGAGTGTGATGCTGGCATGTTGTTACAATTGTTGTATTTCGTTAATAGTTATTGTTAGTCTCTTACAGTCCTTAATTTAGAAAGTAAACTTTATCATAGGTATATGCTATAGAGGAAAAAACGTGGTATTTATAGAATTAGGTATGATCCTGACTGTGACTTGTTTTTCCTTTCTTTCCTTTTTTTTTTTTTTTTTTTTTTTTTTTTTATACGAGGTCTCACTTTTTTCCCTGGGTAGAGTGCCCTGGCATCATAGCTCACAGCAGCCTCAAACTCCTGACCTTAAGTGATTCTTTTGCCTTAGCCTCCCAAGTAGCTGGGAGTATAGGAGCCTGCCACCACGCCCAGCTGTTTTTCCTTTCTTAACATTGTATCTGGATCTCTTCCTGTTCCTCCTCCACTACTCCCTCAAACCACTTTCCATAATTTTTATTTACCTTCTTTCATTGCTTCCTTGTTCAGTTTTTCTCAATCTAGAGTGTCTGCTCACAGAAAATAAGGAATATAAATTTTTTTTATTTTTGCCAACACCTTGGTCTCAAGGAATGTCACCATCATCAGCATGATGCTTGATCCATACTCATAATTTAGTAATGATTTGTGGATCCTTATTTGTATGAATATGCCCCTCATCATTTTGAAGCAAATAATGGTACAACTTCTATGGTCCAATGCTAACAGCAAATTAATTTTATTGTTCAGCATCCTTTATGTGTTCACATTTAGAAAGCAGCCAAACCAATATTTATTTATTTTGAATGAGCTAATGTTTATATACTGGCTTGTTTTATGTTTTGTTTTCTTTGTTTAAATTGTGTTTTATCCTTGTCCAAGTGACAGTGAACATAATCTTCTTAGAGTTTTAAACTGACGTTAATAGTGTAGTCAATAAAAAGCCAGCCTACACAAAGCTGTTTGCCAGATAGTTTTATTTGTTCTATGCTCATGGAAAGACTTATTATTCTCTTCATTCCTAGAAATCAAGGAAGTTGACAATCATCTACAGGTACACTCACAAAACCAAAGATATCTGAATAGAGTGGAGCACAATAATGCATTTGGAAACATTCTTCAACAGAGAAAACATAATATTCCTTTAAGGCAAAATCATGACACATTTGACTTACATGAGAAAATTTTAAAATCAAATTTAAGTTTAATCAACCTGAACGTAAACTGTGAAATTAAGAATTCTATTGAGCTTAATAGAGATGAGCAATCCTTCCTCCATGACAAGTGTGAGCAATTTCATAATGAAATGAAATTGCCTCAGTGTGGAAATTTTATGAATATAAATTCACAACTCATTAAGCATCAGAGAACTGAAAAGATAGATAAACCTCATATATGCAATGACTGTGGGAAGGCCTTCCTCAAAAAGTCTCGCCTCATTGATCATCAGAGAGTTCATACAGGAGAGAAGCCTCATGGATGCAGTAAATGTGGAAAAGCTTTCTCCAGAAAATCCAGACTCACTGAACACCTGAAAACTCATATACGAGAGAAACGGTATGAATGCACTGAATGTGACAAAGCATTCCGTTGGAAATCACAGCTCATTGCACATCAGAAAATTCACACTGGAGAGAAACCCTATGTATGCAATGATTGTGGAAAAGGCTTCATTAAAAAGTCTCGGCTCATTAATCATCAGAGAGTTCATACAGGAGAGAAACCTCATGAATGCAGTCTGTGTGAGAAAGCATTCTCTAGAAAGTCCAGGCTTATTGAACATCAGAGAACCCATACAGGAGTGAAACCCTATGAATGCACTGAATGTGACAAAGCATTCCGTTGGAAATCACAGCTCAATGCACATCAGAAAACTCATACAGGGGAGAAATCATATATATGCAGTGATTGTGGGAAAGGCTTCATTCAGAAGGGCAATCTCATTGTACATCAGCGAACTCATACTGGAGAGAAACCTTATATTTGCAATGAATGTGGAAAAGGCTTTATCCAAAAAGGCAATCTCCTTATACATCAGCGTACTCATACTGGAGAGAAACCCTATGTATGCAATGATTGTGGGAAAGGTTTCAGTCAGAAGACATGCTTAATATCTCATCAGAGATTTCACACAGGAAAGACTCCCTTTGTATGTACTGAGTGTGGAAAATCCTGCTCACATAAGTCTGGTCTCATTAACCATCAGAGAATTCATACAGGTGAGAAACCCTATACATGCAATGACTGTGGGAAAGCTTTTAGAGATAAGTCATGCCTTAATAGACATCGGAGAACTCATACAGGAGAGAGACCCTACGGATGCTCTGACTGTGGGAAAGCTTTCTCACACTTGTCATGCCTTGTTTATCATAAAGGAATGCTGCATGCAAGAGAGAAATGTGTAGCTTCAGTCAAGTTGGAAGTCTCAGAGAGTCACAGCTCATCACATGCAAGTGATCTTATTCAGGATAAAAATCCTGCTAACCTGGTGACTGCACAGATGTCTTCTGTGACTGCTCAGACTTCATTAAATAACAGTGAGTTCCAGACCGATAGCAGTGTAGCCATTGTGGGACAGCCAGTTGCCAGATATTTGCCCTCAGCAAACAACAGAATTTGCACAGAGGAGAAATCTTATGAATGCATTGAATGTGGTAGTGCTTTTAGTGATCAATCATATGATCATACATCATAATTTATGTCACAAAAAACACACAGGAAAAAATGTTGATACATTCAGGGTAGAAAACTCGTGAGTAAAACCTTCTAGCTTATTATGATTATGTGGCTAATAAGCATATAAAATGAGAGCAATAATAGTGTGAATGCAGAGACTGGAAAAGTCTTTTATGGGAAGATAGACCCTATCCATCTAGAGTCTGTCTTCAGTGATTATAATCACACATCATCGGTGAACTCATAGTTGGTAGAAATATAATGATCATGGAAAGGAAAAGTCTTTGCTGAGACATACAAGATCTCAGTAGGTGTTAGAAAGTTGATGCAGGAGACAAACTGTTGGAAGACTTTTGTAGGCCATGAATTTGGCAGGGTTGGCAGTAGTACATTCTGCCTCATCAAATGTGAGATGAAATCATATGGAAATAAAACTTAAACACTAACATCTTGAAACTAAGAACACATGGAACAAGCCCTATGAAAATGAATATTTTAAAGATTTCTGCATAAATGTAATATCATTATATAGCAAGTAATAAAGAGGAATTGTATTGTAGGACAGTATACCTTGAATCAAACTCCTAGTTGGTATGTAATTAACTCCTTAGTTAAAAGGAGGTTGTCAACTGGGTGTGGTTGCTCATGCCTGTAATCCTAGTACTCTGAGAGGCCAAGGTGGGTGAATCGCTTGAACTCAGTAGTTTGAGACCAGCCTGAGCAAGAGGGAAACTCTGTTTCCACTAAAAATAAACTATCTGGGTGTTGTGGTGCATGCCTGTAGTTCCAGCTGCTCAGGAGGCTGAGGCAAGAGGATCTCTTCAGTCTAAGAGTTTGAGGTTTCTGTTTCTGTGAGCTAGACTCAGGCCATGGCACTGTAGGCTGGATGACAGAGTGAGACTCTGTCTCAAAAAATAATAATAAGAGGTTGTCTGTGTTGCATATCATTGGTTAAATTTATAACACAATGCACCCTTCCCCACTTTTGGCATGAATCTTCTACTTTCAGACAAGACCATATTATGATTAGCTCTTGTATTGCTTTGATTACTAAATTTATTATTTTAGGCTTTGAAATCCTTCAAAAGGAAACTATGAATATATTTAATTCTATAATGTAGCATAACATGTTTCAATGTGTTTAAACTTACAAATACTGCCCTAGAGGAATGAAGTTCAAGGTTCATTGATAACCAGTTAGCTATGCTGTTAACTTATAAGGTAGTTTTCACCCTAATCCCATGGTTTGTTTTATTGTTGGTAAACATGACACTCAAACGTTTTCTCTAGTTTATTCCCTTTATAAGAACTGTAGGTGATGGCATTAATGAACAAAATTTTGAGCCAGAACTTTTTAAAGCTATATTATATGCATATAGCAGTTTTACCCTCCAGCAAATGTATATACCTGTGTTAGTTGAAAGGGACATACAGTACGAGGATCAAACTGTCTGATAATTTCTTGTTAAAGGGACATTATTATTTGGAGTGAGAAGGGGAAAAGACACAATTTTACTTACATAAAATAGGACATGAATACTTTTTTTAAAATGTCCATGTCTTATCTCTACCCAGATTTTAAATTCCCTGATAGTCTGTAGATAATTGTGTATTCCCTGGCACATAACAACATAGAAATCAATTATATGTAGATTTGGAAGGTGAATGACAATGCATGATTGACCCAATGGACAATCAGTCAAAATCGTCTTTATAGGAAAGGGGCTACACTACTAGAAAGAAATTCTAACAATTGGTATTTCTCTAAAAGCTTTTCTTAAAAAGTCCTAGACAAGGCCAGGTTTCGGGAACCAGCATGAAGAGTAATTGTGCCAAAGTGGGAGTGGTGGAAATGAAGAAAATAAGACACATAGAAGACAAAGGTCACACAAGAGATGAGGATGCAATTGGGAGGTCTGGCACAACTGATGACTGCAGCCAGCACCTAACTGTGCGGACAGCTTTATTTATAT
>CAUYPK010088387.1:0-50953 GCA_963574355.1 Loris lydekkerianus | reverse complement strand
GGGTACAACCTGTTTTATGACACTTTTAATCAGGATATGAATTAATACACCTTGTAAAAACTTTTACTAAAAAAAAAAAAAAAAAAAAAAAAAAAAAAAAAAGAGCCTGAAACCCAGAAAACAAAATGACTTGGTCCAAACCATATGGTTCACGACAAAAACAGTATATACACCTGGGTCTGCCAGTGCGTAGGTGCCTCAGAAGGAATCAGTGAATTAAGGACTGCTACTCAGAAACACTGTAATGACACAGAGGACAGACTCCTCTTCCCAAACCTTACCCGAGTAAGGCTAGGGAGGGTATGAAAACAAAAATAGGAATCTCAATGGTCTTCTATGTTTCCTCATAGTTGGTTCAGGTCTAAAATGCACATGAACAGTTCTTTCTACCAAGAAACCATTTTGAATGAACTTTCATATACATGACTTCCATGAGCAGGACTAAAGGTCTAAGGGAACAGATGGGGAGGCAGAGAGGGCAAGAGTGAAACAATAGCCTCGCTTTTGTCTTTGTCACTAGCTGATTCCTTGGGGTCTGCTGAAAACCCAACACTGAGTGAAAGGAGGAAATTATTGTTGGATGTGGGTCTTTTTGTTATTATGTCAAACACTGCCCAGGAAACTGGGGGAGCATGTGTTTTAGAGGACAGGGGTCTAAAGTACACTGGAATTTACTGAGAAACTTGTTTGTAAAGCCTGTGGTTAATTATTGCATTTTCTTACAAAACTATATTTTGGGAAATTGTATACTGTCGATTAAAGTGTTTTTGTGTAAAAAAAAAAAATACTTAGCCATCTAGTTGTCAACTCTTCCTTAGCCTTTGTTTTCTGCTTGTGTAGAGCCTCAAGGTCAGTCAGAGTTAAGAATATATATGCTTCTCAAGTCTATCTGGAGCATGTGCACAGGCATGTTATGCACATGGCCTTTAGATTCCAAATAATATTTCAGAGCTCCCTATTGATATCTCATTCCTTAGCGTTTCCTTTTAAGATTTTTAGGTTGTCCTAACGTTTGACTTAATTGTTATCTACTGTCTTATGCCCCTGTGATATTAAACAATTCCTGCTAATTGTTTTTGGTAAGTACTCCCAGGAAAAAATTGTACTGGGTGAACTCTTTTCTTTCTTTTTTCTATGAGACAGAGTCTCACTTTGTCAGTCTGGGAGGAGTGTCATGGTATCTTTATATCTCACAGCAACCTCAGCCTCTTGGGCTCAAGAGATCCTCTTACCTCAGCCTCCTGAGTAGCTGGCACTAGACGTGCCCATCAGAACGCACAGCTAGCTTTTCTATTTTTAGTAGAAACAAGGTCTTGCTCTTTCTCAGAGCAAGAGAGAAACTGAGCTCAAGCGATCCACTTGCCTTGGCCTCCCAGAGTGCAAGGATTACAGGTGTGAGCCACTGTGCCCAGTGTGGGTGCACTCTTAGGTCCTGTAAAGGCAAGTCTTACAAGCAGAGTCTACCAGGGAATCACCAGCTAGGTCTTAGAATGGGACTTTGAAGGAGGTCTAACTGTTTTGCCCCCTCCCATGACTGCCAGCCTGTGGGATTTTGCTGAGATTGCAAGCTGTCAATTTTCAGGGCAGCAGAGGAGCTGGGGTGAGGAGAATGAGAATAAGGCAAGTCAAAACACCTCTAAGCTCACTGTTCTTACTGATATTTTGCCTTATTTTTTTTTTTTTTCAATAAATGCTCCTGGATTGCCAAAAGACTTTGGTAAATTTTCTGAGTTCTGAAAAAAATGGCTCTGATCATTTTTGTCAGTGTTCACATTGTTTTTAGGGAAGAGATGATTTTCAGAGGTTCTTACTTCACCATTCCTGCTGACATTAGTCTAAAAGGCTGGAAATTGACATAAAGAAAGCTGACAAAGTGGGGACATACCAAGAGTTTTCAATGAATGTGCAATTTGAGGTGAGGGGGGAGAGCAATTTTGGCTGGATCAGGGTCCCATGAAGCAGGACAGTGGGAATGAGGCAGAATGGATAGTTTGAAGCCACATTCAAAGTAGCATTCAAAGTTTCGGAGAGAAATGAACATGGTGAAAATAATGCTTTAGGAATATTGATCCAGCACATCTCTTCTGTGTCCAGGAGGTGGGTGAGAGAACAAGGAGATCATTTACTTCAGTCAGCAGGGGGAGAATTGTGTACCTGGGAGAGTCAGTAGGACAAGGTTGTGTGCAGAAGTATTCTAATGGAAGTTTCTGTAGGGTGGGTAATGACTGGTTATTAGGGAGGGTTGTAAAGTACGGTTGTTGTGTATGTAATTGTGCTTTGAAGCTCTTGGCAGTAAGAACCACCCTTAACCCCCAGTTTCTTCCTGCCTCCCAGAAGTTACGTAGCTTCCAATGGGGTCCTTTTGCCTCACCCTCTTGTACTGCCTGCTCGCATAAGTAAACCTCTAGTGAAGTAGTTGAGCATCTTGAAGTTCATGGCCAGCAATGCCTTCTATAGTGCTGCTCCTGGGTAGTGAAGTACAACAGGTCAAGTTCACACAGCTTCATGTTTACACACATAAACAAGGAAACTTACACAGGAGCCCCTAGGTTAAGGAAATCAATAGGTTTGTCACTCATTTGCTGGTGGGGAAGAGGGCACTGTGCAGACAAAAAGGGGAGCTTGATGTTTTCCTTCTGTGGTGTCTCTGATATTTGAGACCTCCCCTCTTGGTTCACTGGCCCCAAGGTGAGGGCGTGGGGAGGAGAGGTTAGCAGACACAGTGGGTGCTAGGGCCCAGTTGTTCCCTGTCCCCCAATGGTCAAGCCAAATCTTTCTGTATGTCTCCCAAGTGATCCATCCAAATACTTTTTTATATATCTCAGACATTCAGGTCTTCTCAGACAACCAGAGAGATACCTCAAGTTTAGGCCAATATTCATGGTAAAAGTGTAAATATTGGTTAGGTCAGATACCAAGTATTTCCCAAAGTACAGTAATCCTCTCCCTTCTCTGCGGTGATACATTCCAAGATACCCAGTGAATGCCTGAAACCGTGGATTATACCTAAACTTGACTGCTGTTAACCAGAACACATCTCTGTTCATATCTTCTACCCACAAATTTAATGCCTTTTCCATCTTAAGCACTTGTCACACCCTGTGGCCGTAACTTTTGCAATCTGAAGTGAGACAGCAAAACTAGTAAAAATTGCTTTTTTCCTCATCACAATTTCACAGGTAGAAGACTCCTTCTTGCTGCAGGTCTTAGCAATATCACCACACTGTTTTTTTTTTTTTATTTCTTACATCAAGAACTTTCACCTTTTCACTTAAAGGAGGCACTTCACAACTTCTCTTTGGCATGTCTGTATTACCAGTATCACTACTCTTGTACTTGGGGGCCATTAATTCTAAAGTAAGAGTGACTCGATCACAAGCGCTGTGATACCTGGACGGTCAATTGATAACCCAGAAGACTCCTAAGTGACTAGTGGGCAGGTAAACAGTGTGGGGACCCCAGACAAGGAGAGGATGTACGTTCTGGGAAGGATGAGGTAGGGCCATCTGAGATTTCATCACCTGACTCAGAACAGCACACAACTTAAAACTTAAGTTTATTTCTGGAATTTTCCATTTAATATTTTCAGACCACAGTTGACCATGGGTAACTGAAACCGTGGGAAGCAAAATTGTGGATAAGGAAGGACTGTTGTATATTCCCCAGATCTCTGGTCCCACGAGTGTCTCCTCACAGGGGTCTCACAAATGGAGGAAAGGCTTCATGCTGGGTTTTGTCCTAGGAAGAGTCATGGTGCATGGGCACGTGACTCTTAAAAGCTCTGACAAGTCCTGTGAAAGAAATTTCCAGTCTATTTAACTTAGCATAGTCTTCACTGACTGCAGAACTATTTTTTTATCCCTGTGGCATTTGTTTTGGAGCGAGGCCTTTAATAAGTGTCTTAGTCATTGCTTCCCCTTTTCCTCTCCCTTTCTCTGGTCATCCACAGTGTGGAAGTCCTTTCACTCTGATGCTCCGAGGGCTTCAGACGGTGTCAGTTACTTGAAAAAAAAAAAAAAAAGGCCTTTATTTAAGCACACAGCAAGCCACCAAGACAGCCTGGATGTCCCAACCCTGCTCTGCTGAATTTCCCTAAAAGATCCTGAGCAGTTATGGTTTCTTAGAAACTTGGAAGTCTCCCTCTGCCATCTTCTCTCACACCTTCCAATCACTTCCTCAATGTAAAGTGGGGTAACGGGTAATGGTACTAACCCTGTAGGACTATGGTTGTGTTACTAACGTCATGCAAGTTCATGTATGTAAGGTGCTCCAGATGCATTATATGCATTAGCAATTTTTGGCCTGGGGACTTTTTTCTTTAAAGACAGGGTCTCAGTGGCTTACGCCCGTAATCCCAGTACTCTGGGAGGCTGAGGCAGGAGGGTCGCTCAGGAGTTTGAGCCCAGCCTGAGCAAGAGCAAGAGCAAGACCTCATCTCTCCTAAAAATAGAAAAATTAGAGAGGTGTTGTGGCAGATACCTGTAATCTCAGCTACTGAGAAGGCTGAGGCAGGAGGATTGCTTGAACCTAGGAGACTGAAGTTGCTGTGAGCTAGGCTGATGCCATGGCACTCTAGCCTGGGCAACAAAGTAAGACTCTATCTCAAACAAACAAACAAACAAACAAACAAACCACAACAGAGTCTCATTCTCTCACCTGGGCTAGAGTGCAGTAGCATCATCATAGCTCACTGCAATCTCAAATTCCTGGGTTCAGGCAATCCTCCTACCTCAATCCGTTGAGTAGCTAGGGCTACAGGTGCCTGCCACCATGCCCAGATAATTTTTCTGTTTTTTGTAGAGATGAGATCTCACTTTTGCTCAGGTCAGCCTTGAACTCCTGAGCTCAAGAGATCTTCCCACCTTGACCTCCTGGAGGAGGTGGTACGATTATAGGTGTGAGCCACTGAGCTTGGCCCCTTTTCCAATGGCCTATGTCGTATTTGTTATTACAATACTGTTATAATGTTAGCATTAATCTATTATTCTACTCTTGTAGGTGTAGAGAACCTGCAGCCTCCAAGGACCCAGAAGGCCACATGTGGCCTTAAGGCTGTAGGTCCCCTCCTCCCACACACACACTGGGAGTGATGTTTAGTCTAATGAAGCAGGGCATGATTACAGGATGCAGGTGAACACTCTCTGTCTCTCAGTTTGTCTGTGTCTCTCACTTACACACATACACCCCGCTCTCTCACTCTGAATTAATCAGTTTTTATTGATTTGTCTCAGGCCTATGTTCCCAGTTATAGCCTCGCTGCAGTGTGGATGCCAAAGATGAAAGCAAAGGAAAGAGGCTTTCTTTGGAGAAGAGAGATAGGGGAAAGGGGTGTAGGACCTGCAGCCATCCAGGATTAGGGTTCACTAAACGTCCTGACAGTTTTATAGGAACAACAGGGAGCTCCAGGGACAGCCTCTCCCACTGAGGGGAAGAGGAAGCCACTGGGCTCTGTGAACCTCCCCAAGTGAGCTCTGTGCATCATGTGATAGAAAATGCTGTCACACACAATCAGAGGAAAAAGGATTAAAACAAATGGAAGTGACATTTCCCCCTGGAGGTAAATGCCGGCTGGGAGGGTGAGAGTTCCCGGCCTCCCACCTCTGAGGAGAGGAAATAGCAGGTTTGTGTGCCTGTGTCCCCAGCTGTCCCCACCTTCCCCTGTTTCCTCCTGCGAGAATGCAGAGGGCAGCTTTCCCCTGTGGAAGCAGCCGTTGGAAACTAGGTAAGTATTAATAGCAAAATGGGCATCGTGCCTGTTGCCAGTCAGGACACATTTCTAAGACAGTCAACAGGCTCTGAGGAACCCAGCCTTTCCTCCCAGGCCTTCACTTCTGGAGGAATGGGGACAGGAGGGAAACCGAGGAGAGCAGGCTGACATTTCCAACAGATAACGTGTGTCCTTGACCCTCAGGGTGCTAGAACTATGACCACTGAGGAGACAGGTTGGACCTGGGAGCACAGAGACACGGGATCCTATGTGTATGCTCAGAAAGATGGATGCGTTTCCCACTCTGTGATGACAAAAAGCCTTTCAAAAGATGCGTCTCCACTTTGGTCTTCGCCAGGCAATGAACTACAGATAACAATGGAAAAACAAACTTGGTGACATGCCTTTTTCCTGGGCAAGAGCAAAGCTTCAGGCAGAATCTCTCTGCACTGAATGTTCTCTTTTCCCTGTACCTCCCTCCCCCCCCAGGACAACTCTAAAGTTGTCTATCCAAGGCCCAGACCCAAGTTGTCAATATGTGGCCACCTGGGCCTGGGAGTCTGGCAAGCCTCGTCACTGTGCCCCAGACAGAACGCCAGCCTGGGTCCCCTGTGAGCAGTCTGACATCTCACAAACAGAAAAGGGACTGGTCTAATTTAGAATGTGTCACTGCCCCTGTGCCCAGGCTGGGAGGGTGGGCGCTGGGCCAGGGAGGCTCAGGAAGTGATGTGTTGCCTGCCAGGCCCAGCTCAGCGTTTTCCAGATGCTTCTTGTGCTGGCTTCGTTTTCAGCCCCCAAATGTGTGGTGCTGAATTCCCTTTGAGATGCCCGTGCCCATCAGATCAGTGTCTGAGGTTTTGATCTGCAGAATGGGGGTGAGGCCGAGCTCCCTCCACTAACTCCTGGGTTTGCTCCTACATTAAGGGGAGCTTGGAGAGGACCCCTGTCACCACCTGGCATCAGTCTCAGCCAGGCCCTCTGGAGCGCAGCTTTCAGCACGCCGATGCCTCCAGCAGAGCTGTCTGGTCCACAAGCTTCAGCCTGACTTGTTTGTCATTTGGTCCTGTTTGAATAAATTGTTTTCTGCTGAGGCTGCTGCAGCCAGCCTGCTTGCCCCCAGGTACCTGCAGAGTAGGTCACAGTGGGTGGGAGTCTTCAGGCCTCACCCCTCCTCCAGCCAGGCCTGTGGCTTTGCTACAACCAGACTCAGGTCACCACGGCTGCCCCTCAGGACAGGGTACATCCCTTCAATTTGTTCTGGGAAAAATGTCCTCACAGCCAACCTGGGGCTGCCTGGGAAGCCCAGATGCACTGGGACCTGTCACAGAGCTCACCTCGGCCTCTGTGCCAGTTCAGGGAGGCAGGTGAAAGCAGTTTCTTTGTGTCCAGTGGAAGATACCAAAGGCCTTTAAGAAGAAGGGGGTTGCCCAGCTGGAACAAACCATTTCATCTCGTCATTCCTCAAGGGTTAGGCCAGGCAGGACAAAGCCCGGGGGTCTCTAATACATTTCTTGCCCTGCACATTCTAACCACACAGAGGCCTCAGTGCAGACAGGGACTAAAACTTGATTTGATGAGCTCCAGGAGAGCTGTCATCTCTGGGCTTATGGCTTCTACTCACTTGGTCTAATTGTCTGAGGCAGGACTGGAACCGGGAGCTGTGCAGACCACGGCCTCCACAGGCGAAGTTGGCTTCCAGCTGCTCCAACACCAAAGCCACAGTCGGTATCATACCTTATAAATAGCACACACCTAATCCAAGTGCTAAATTAAATTAGACTTAAAATAGTCATACCATCAATACCTGGCTCACTGCTAATGGTAACTAACAGCACCCCCATTAGTATATGTGTGTTTTCTGTGGTACATTCTCCTCTTTCCAAAGCTCTCAACTGAACCCAAAGCTGGTTTTTCTTTTGTGCTTGGTATAGTAGGCAGGTCTTGGGAGAAGTTCAATGAGTATCAGCAATGATCCACCCCTGCCCACCTGATGTGTGCACACATGAAAATGCTCCCCACTGAGAAGCTGCAGCAATAGGAGAGCAGCCTTCTAGTTCCTCTTTGCAAATTCCTATGAATCAGTCCAATTTTCTTTTGTCCCTTCTCTTGGGATTCACAGTGGTTACCTATTCTAATTCCTGGTCCTATCCACTATAACCAGAAGTCTTAATGCTCAGGTCTTAACTTCAGCTGTCAACCTGCCCCAGATTTAGGCTATAGCTGAAAATATTCGCCTCATTCTTCTTGGGCCACAGCCCTGGGTCTCTTAGCCCTGACCAGACAGTGGGGTCTGAGTATGTGAGCATGTTTGGGTTTTCAACAAATATTAAGTTTTGACTAAGTGTCAGGCAGTGTATTTCTGTACAGGGAAAACTAGGAGAATAGGTATGTTTCCTTCCAGAAGAGGTAGAGGTGGTCCTTTCTTATTTGTCTGTTAGTTTATTGATTCATCCATTTACTCAAGATGTTGGTAAGGGCTTTTCATGTTCTAGAGACCGTTCATAGATGCTACAAATTCAAAGTCGAATGAAGCCTAGTCTCTATCATGTTGGAGCTTACAGCCCATGGGCAACATTAGATAAACCAATGCATACAATGGAGTCCTACATATCATAGCTGAAATATGCACAGTACAGAGTAGGAGAACCCAGGAGGGTCATCTGTTATGGAAAACTCCACTCCAGTTTTCTGGAAGTGATGATGGAGCTGAGATTTCAAGAGAAGCCTGGTCAATCAAAGATGGCCCCAGAGTCTTTGTTACTCCTACTGAAAACCTAACACTTCTGCCCCTGAATCTGGGATGAACTTAATAACTTGCTTGAATGATAGGATGCAGCAAAATGATTATTCTGAAACTACCAAGGTTAGGTAAGAAAAAGTCTTGCAACATCTACTTCCTGGCTCTTGGAACCAGCACTATCATGGAGAGGTTATATGTAGGTGTTCCAATTGGCAGTCTCAGATAGGCTTGGCTCTCTGGTCATCTTACCAAGGCAACATACCTATGAATGAAGTCATTTTGGACCCTTAGACCAGCACACCTGCTATCTGAATACCATCAATGGCTTCTGTTTAATATCATAAGGAACAGAAGAATCACCCAGCTGAGC
Source organism: Loris lydekkerianus (assembly GCA_963574355.1). Lineage (NCBI taxonomy): Eukaryota > Metazoa > Chordata > Mammalia > Primates > Lorisidae > Loris > Loris lydekkerianus. The sequence continues at coordinate 42,136 of CAUYPK010088387.1, read as the reverse complement.
CCTGCCAAAATTTCTGCTGTTGGGCTCTGAAGTCATTTACTCCTCAAGGAAGTTTCACTTCAGCAAGGTAAATCATCACTCTCCTCCCCCACTCATATACTTTCTTCACCACCATTTCATATTCCACAGTTAGGCATTCTTGCACACATGCATTCATTTTTTCATTTGTTTGAAATATAATAATTTGATGTATATTCATTATAAGAGAAACACAATCTACCACTTATCATGTCCTAAATTCAACACTTAGCATGAATTATCTTATTTAGTCCTCATAACATTCCATGAGGCAGTTAGTACAGCAAGTTCTGCTGCAATACTCACTTTAAAAATGAACATTTTTTCAACATAATTGACATGTTAGGGCACAGTTTGAGCATAATGCAAATGTTGCATTTGATGATGTATAATTTTGTCTGCACAAACACAAACTAGGTGAATGCAAAAGATTGTGCCAGCTAAACCAAGCTGCGTAGCAATATACAAAATGCATAGATGCACTCCCCTCAAACACATAATAGCTACCTCATTTGCCATGTGCTGGAGCCATGCCCATCTGCATCTGGTGTTATCTCTTTTTATCCCATTTCAGATAATCCTCTTTCTACCACATCACAACAACTCACAAATTACAATGCACACAACGCCCCGTGCCACAAGCAACTTAAGGTCTCGCTCAAGGTGAAGCCCTATATTTATCTGTAAGAAGTTATATATTTACCGTATATACTCGAGTATAAGCTGAGTTTTTTTGGCACAAAATTTGTGCCGAGTTCGGGTTTTTCGGCAGAAATTTTGTGCCGAAAAAGCTCAGCTTATACTCGAGTATATACAGTAATCATTGAATATATGTCAAACAGTGTGATACTAATTGAAAGTTTGTAAATTCATATGTTGAAACCTAATCCCAAATGTGATTCAGAGATGGGGTTTTGAGGGGTGTGTGTGTGATTAGGTCATGAGGTTGAACTTTCATGCTAGGATCAGCACCTGTATAAGAAGAGACCCGAGAGAGCTCGCTTCCTCTCTCTGCTCTCTGCCATGTGAAGACACAGCAAGAAGACAGCCATCTGTAAACTGGGAATCAAACTGGCCAACACCTTGATCTTGGACTTCTCAGCCTCCAGAACTATTGTTGAAGCCACCCAGTCTATGGTATTTTGTTATAGCAGCTCGAATTAACTAAGACACAGCACTACCACTTTTCTTAGGTGCCTGTCTTATTTTGTGTATCATTGACCAAGTTTTGGGGTGTTATACCCTAACCCTGTTTAGGAATGCATGTGTCACATTGTAGAAAAACTGAGTGTATCATTATGTTCATTTTATAGATGAAGAAAATGAGACTTAGACAAAGCTGGACCAAGCTGGTAAATTTAAATTCTTGGTTAAGAAAAAAAAATCAATTTGCCCAGCTCTACTGTCCCCTCCCCCCGCTCATGTGCTGACCTGCTGGACTGCAGTGCTTCTCAGTGTTTGGATAGAAACACGAGGTAAAGGAGAAACAGGGCTCTGATCACTGGGAATACTGACTCACAGGTTCCTGAGTGCTGAGCCTCGGGTTTCCCTTACCTGGTGTCGGCTCCCTTTCCTCTCAGGCCCCTTACCTGGGCATCCTGCCCTGATGCCCACTGGGTAGAGCATTCCTATCTCAGTCTTTGCCTCTTATTCTGACTCCTCAGTGTATGGCGTGGGGCCTGGCATCTGACTGGGCTTTGTAAATGTTTCTGGAGCTGGAAACTAGTACAGGAGGCTTGGCTGCTGCAAGCAGGCAGAAGCAGCCAAGCTCCTGGGCAGGCACTGAGAAAGGGCCAGGATGGCTGGCTGTAGTCTCTACAATACACTCAACAGCAAAGTGAATTTCTGCCTTGGGGTTCCCAGGCACCACTAGATCCTCCCCTCCCCAATATCTGATTAGAAACCAAGGAAGACAGTGCCCTGTGGCCCTCAGCCTGCAGAGGACAACTCTGAAGATACCCAAAGGTAAAAGTGGGCCTATTACCTTTGGGAGGATTAACCCATAAAAGCCTATTTAACCCCTTGTTGTGTGAACCAGACCATAGCAGAACACTGAGTGCTCTAGAGGTGGGGAAGTTATACAGGAAGGAAAGGAAGGTAGAAAAGCTTGTTTCTTCTTAAGCACAAGACCAGCTGTCAAGAAAAACCAAAAATTGCTTATAGGAATGATAAAACACAAAAATAGTCTAGCAAGGGAGAAGAGGGGGAAGGGAGGGGGCAGAGAGATGGGGAGGAGGGAGGGCATTTGGTGGGATCGAAGCTAATACGCACAATGCAAGGGTATTCAGTGCACCCCTCGGACGAAGGTCTCTTTTATAACTTGAACTTTACCTTTGAAGTGAGAACACTGTAACTTAAATATTTGTATCCTCATATTAATTTGAAATAAAAAATAGAAAAACCAAAAACATCACACAAATTGAATGTATGTGTCCCTTATCTCTCCTCTGGAACCTCCTCCCGGGGCAGAGGTTTCTGGGGCACCCAGCCATCCAAAAATACTTCCTAGAGCTGTGTGCCTGGGACCTCTCTGCTCCCATCAGAATTTTCAGTGGGGCTCATCTAAACAAGGTATTAGGAGAGAATGTAGTAAATATGTAGCCCCAGGAAGGAAACCAGCAAAGAGGTTAGTAGCAGAAACTTTAGAGTCCAAAAGTTCTGGGTTCAGGCCCAGTACAGTTCACTTTCTCTGTTTGTAACGGGTCAGATGTCAGGTGAGTCCGGGGATCTCAGACTAGGAATTAACCTTCAGCCTCAGTTCCTTTTCTGGTGATGATGCACTCCCTTCACGGGGGTGAGGTGTGGACCTAAATGCTTCCCCAAGCAGCTGTCTTGAAAGTGTCCTGACTGAGATTGTTAGGTGAGAAAGAGCTCCACACACAACTCTGCAGTCAACCTCGGATGTGGGGTAACCCAAGCTTCTTAAATCTGTCAGTTTCCAAAAAAAAAAAAAAAAAAATTCTCAGCATCTTTTTCTCGAAATAATGCTTCTTCTGTATTTTTTCTTATTTGTCCATCTAGCTCTCCAATTTCATGGATTTTAGACATTTTTACTGGTTCCCATATGTTCGTTAAGCTCTTTTTTTTTTTTTGTTTGAGACAAGGTCTCAAGCTATTGCCCTGGGTGGAGTGCTGTGGCATCACAGCTCACAGCAACCTCAAACTCTTGGGCTTAAGTAATTCTCTTGCCTCAGCCTCCCAAGTAGTTGGAACTACAGGCATCAGCCACAACACCTGGCTATTTTTGGATTGTAGTTGTCATTGTTATTTGGCAGGCCTCTGGCTGGATTCGAACCTGCCAGCTCCAGTGTATGTGTTTGGAGCCCTAGATGCTTGAGTTACAGGCGCTGATCCAGTTAAGCTTTTTTTAAAAAAAGCATTCCCTCTCCCCCTTTTGTGCTGGATGTTTTTTACTTATTCTCTTCAAGTCACTATACCTCCCCTCTGCTGTGTTTAATCTATTGAATTCTTAATTTCTGTTACTGTATTTTTTGAACTCAAGGAGTTCCATTTGATTCTTTCTTACAGATTTTGGTTCTCTGGTGGAATTCTACATCTTTCCAGTTTTTTTTTTTTTTTTTTTTTTTTTATCACGTTATCACCCTGGGTAGAGTGCCGTGGCGTCACACAGCTCACAGCAACCTCCAACTCCTGGGCTTACTGTAACAGTTATTTTCTTGAACTATTGATCATAGTAGTTTAAAATTCCATTCTGTTAACTCTAATATCTTGATCACCTTGGTCTATTTTTATTTTCTGTTTCCCTTGGTCTATTTTTATTTTCTGTTTTTTCTCTTTCTACTCCTTACCTTTCTCCACTTTATTGCTGCCCCCCTGGGAGTGTCTTGTCATTTTAAGATTGAATGTGGGACATTATACATGAAATACCCTAGAGTGTTTAGATGATGTTATCTTCCATTGGAGAGGATTTCATTTTCTTCTGTCAAGCTGGTAGAGTGTATGCTGATCACCTTAATCTTATCAAAGTTTGGTTACTTATTTTAAATTTTGTTCTTACTCCTGAGGGTGGCTTTTCCAAGTCTCAGCTGAAAGCTTGGCTGTTTGCCAGTGTTTTTCCTTCTTGGCACATCCTAAACTCCAAATTTCGTCTCTCCTGTACTCTAAGACTACTGAAATTAGTGATGAACTTTTTAACATGGCTGATTTCTGTTTAGTTTCTGTCATGGTCAATTTTTATGTCTGGACTAAGGGATTCCTAGAGAGCTGGTAAAACATAATTTCTGGGTGTGTCACTGAGAGTTTTCCCAGAAGAGAATAGCATTTAAATCAGTAGACCAAGTAAAGAAGATGGTTCTTACCACTGTGGACAGATGTCATCCACTCTGTTGAGGGCTGGAATTGAATAAAAGGCAGAGGAAAGGCAGGTTCACTCTCTCTGTTTGTGCTAGGACATCTTCTCCTGACCTTGGACACTGGTGCTCCTGGCTCTCAGGTTTTGGACCTAGACCGGGACTTATCCCAATGTCTCCCACTCCCCAACACCTCCAGTTCTCAGACCTTCAGATTCAGACTGAATTACACCACTGGCTTGCCTGGGTCTCCAGTTAGCAAATGGCAGATGGCGGGACTTCTTAGCCTCCATAATCTCCTGGGCCAATTCTTGTAATAAATCAATTTCTTTCCATATGTACGAGGGCTGTCCAGAAAGTATCCAGTCATGTGCTATGAAAAATAAAGACAGACATGACTGGATACTTTCCAGATATCCCATGTGTGTGTGCAAAGTGTGTCTGTGTATATATAGATATAGACATATATATCTAATTAGCTGACTGGATGATGGCTGCCCACATTTGTGAGGGCTACCTTCTTTACTCAATCTACTGATTTAAATAGGATATATACATAGAACCTCTGTAAGTTGACTGCCCGATGACTGTAACAAATGGGTCATCATACAGAGGTTGTTAATATAGAGAAGTAGGCTTACTGTACTGATACACACATGTGGTGTACATCTGGTCTATGAAAATTAGGTCAACTTAATTAAGGAGGTGGCCAATGTAGGAGGTGATCAAGTATGGAAGTTTCTCAGTCTCCAGGTGTGATAGCATGACACATTGCCTAGATCTCTCATCAGGAATGAAAAACTTATTCCCCCGACTGCTGGTGTTGTCAGTTTCCAGCCCTCTTTGGGATTTGCCTCTGTTGAAGAAAACCGCTGCCCCCAAGGTTCATTTCCTTGCAGGGCAGCCTGCACTAAGCTCTTTTTCGACTTGGGGGCATAAGAACCTGGCATGTACCTGCTTCTGGACAGTAACTTGGGACAACTCCAAAGTGTTGCTCTAGCTCTAAACTCTTGGTGGGGGGCTTGGCAGAGGCTGAGCCTACAACAGATTCTGTTTTCTTCTCCCCCCACTTCTGCCAAGGGTGAATCTAAAGGCACTCATAAATATTGTGCTCATTCATTCTGTCTCAAGGAATACAACCTGTGACATTAGGTCTGTACACATACAACTTATAAGTCAGCAATATCTCGAGGGGAAAACATGCACTGAAATCAGGCACATTTCAATGCATTTCCTGTGTCTTTGGGATCTTGGCCCTTTTGGGGGCCCTGGATGCCTTGGTTGTCGTCCAATGCCTTCCAACAGTTGGCCTTTGTGTTTTATCCAGCTTTTATGGTTGTTCTCAGTGGGGGATTAATCTGATATCATCTGCGCCATTATTGCTGGAAACAGATCATGCTGACTGTTTTAATTCTCAGAAGCCAGAAGGAGCAATGATGGAAGCTGTTGCTGGGAACAAAATTCTGTTCAACAGAGAACTGTTGACCAGAAATGCATAAAATGATGAGAACCTGGGGAGATAAGGATCTTGTCTCGGACTTTGCAACACATGATAAGGGGAGTACAGAGCACAGCCTTTTTCTTATATGTTTTGGATTTTAGAAACATAGATTTCAAATCTTTGAAGGAAAAGAAGACAGAATTTCATGGCCAGATAGGTAAAAGGGAAGAATTATCAAGTGTCATCTGAGAGTAAAAGTGAAATTTTGACACTATATTATGGCAAAATATGCCAAAGAAAGAAAGAGAAGCAAATCTAAAAAACAGATAGATTGATATGCTGGTTGGCATGCTTTTAGGAAGATAGAGTATAAATACTTGAGTAATGATTATATATAGACAAGTTAATGTGTGGGTCAACAGCAACAAGACCAGAAGGATATAAAGAAGATGTTGACTGGCTGAGTGAAATCTAACAAAATGAGATTTAATGGGAAGCGTTTATTTGCTCAGGTCCAAAGAACCCTGCTTTACAAGGGCAGGGTGATAAAAGTCAAATTTAGTAAGTGCTCATATGAAAAGCAAGCAAGCAAACAAAGAAAGCACTTTAAGCACTTTCCTTACTTATTTAATTAATTAATTTATTTTTTGAGGCAGAGTCTGACTCTGTCACCCTGGGTAAAGTGCCATGGCGTCATAATAGCTCACAGCAACCTCAAACTCTCAGGCTTGAGTAAACCTCTTGCCTCAACCTCCCAAATAGCTGGAATTGCAAGTGTGCACCACTACACCTGGGCAATTTTTTTATTTTTTAGTAGAGATGGAGTCTTGCTCTTGATCAGGCTGGTGTCCAACTCCTGAGCTCAACCAATTCACCCGCTTTCGCTTCCTAGAGTGCTAGAATTACAATAGGTGTGAGCCACTTTGCTTAGCCACTTTAGTTTGCTTTAAATGCAGTATGACTCAATGGCATGAACTTGCCACGTAAATAAAAATTTTAATTATAGTAATAGAAGTACAACATCTCATGTGAGAAAGTCTTGTAATAACTCCGTCCTGGTAATCTGACCTCCGATCCCATGGTGATCCGGAGGTATCTTTCCAAAATCTGTGTTGAAACCGAATCTCCACTGTCCTGGTATTAAGAGGTGGGACTTTTCGGAAGTGATTAAGTCAGGAGGGCTCTACCCTCATTAATGGGATTAGTCCCCCCATAAGAGAGGTTGAAGGGAGTTGCTTTGTCTCTCTGCCATGGTAGGGCCCTCTATGAAGCAGACAGAACCTTCACCAGACATCACATCTGCTGGTGCATTGCTCTTGGACTTGCCAGCCTCCAGAAATGTAAGAAATAAATTTCTGCTGTTTATAAATCATCCTTCGTATTTTGTAATAGCAGCTCTAACGGATGAAAAAAGACCCAACTACCACCGTGAACCAACTAAGACCAGGGTGTGTTCAGAGCAGGACAATCAGGCTGATGAAAAGAATGGATCACACAGGGGATTTCTGAAGAAATGGATTGAGAAGAAGTAGGTGCTTTTTCTTCAACTACTCATTTCACTATCAGGTTGAAGCTTTTGATTTTTTTCCCCTCTCATGTCATAAAAGACAGAGATTGTGGGGAGACAGATTTAGATTCAAATACATGAAGGAATTTTGAATGATCAAAACAGAACTTGGAATGGTCTTCCCTCTAAAGGATGTTGTTCTTCTTGCTGTGTATTCAGGAGGCGGGAGACTGAGGGCCATCTGGCTGATTGAAGGGTGGAGGAGGAGGCACGAGAGTGCTTAGATTGTCCCATAATGTTTAAAAAGTTTGGGTGATTTTACATAAAATAGATTTCTGGCTTCTTTTAAAAAACGGAAAGATCTACCCTCTTTTCTGCAAATCTACCAGTCACCCAGAGCTAGTTTGGTTGGCCTCTTCCTACAAGGCTGTGTCTTCCTATTCCCCAATGTCCTTCTCACACAGTGCACTCTCTTGACTAGACAGGTTTAACTTACTCACACTACCTACTGAGGCTATAGGCCTCAGAGTTTGGAGTTTGATGCCCCAATTGTAGAGAAGACTTAACTATCACACTAAGGCGGGGCAATCTCATGGCTTTACCACACTGCCCTCTCTAATAGGAACTGCTTATCTACAGCCTTTGCCTCCAAAATACCTGTTTGGAGCCATTTGGGTTGACACCTGATCACAGGACCATCAATTCTCAGGCTGACAAGTGACACATAACAGGGCCTTGGCATCCAAGGTGAACTGACCTGGTCCAATTTTCTCTCTGAGCTTTCAAAACCAAGAAATGCAGTGTGATCCAGCAAGCTTGCCATGGTTTTGAGGCTAAAGAGAGGCCTGAAAAGTCATGACAGGCCAGGAGCAAGACGAAATTATGGGGCATCTACAACAAAGAGTTAATTTCGAGAGAGATGGGAGGGAGCATTTGAACAGAAAGAAGCAGAGCAGACTTGAAAGAGAAAGCATGGGACCTGAGAGAGAGAAATCAAGCTGCTTATCTCTAGAGCTGTCTTGGTTATTTAGAGTTTTTCTGCTTCAGACCCACTTTATGTGTTTTCTTGCAATATACAGTAGAACCTCTATAAGTTGACCACCCAAGAGACTATAATAAACTGGGCAACATACAGAGGTGGTCAACATAAGAAACTAGGCCTATTGTACTGACATGCACATGTGGTGCACGTCAGACCATGTCTGGTCTATGAAAATGAGGCCAATTTTAGGAGGCAGGTGGCCAGCATAGGGAGATGGTCAACCATGGAAAGGATATTGTGTACTCTAATTTCTTGATCTATCTTAAGTGTTATTTAGGCCTTGCACTAAAATAATGCTAACTAGAACATCTTTAAGGCCATTGCTAACCTAAGAGTCTGTGATTCTACAACGTGAGTCTAACAGTTTATCTTCAGGATATGGCCCTCAGGTAAGCCAAGCATACCAGGCACAGATAGCAGTAGGAACTCATCTCTACGACTCCTTTCTCCCCTTTTGCTTCTGCAACAAAAGCTTGCATATCATTTTAAAGGCGTAAACATTCAAGCATCTTAAGATCTAATTTTATCACATTATCATATTCCCAACAAGAAAAAAAAAAATACAGGTAAACCAACTTGCCTTCTTAGGTACATCTGTCAGCCCTAATCAGACAACCCTCACTTAAGTGATAGAAAACTATTCAGATGTTGCCATCAGACTTGTGAACTTGAAGAATATTTAACTTGTTGATGAAGTACTTAACATTACAAATGAATGCAAAACTGTCTATCAGTTGTGGTGTGATTATTGTGGAAATGTTGTTAAGTTTTTAGGTGGCTGTGATCATGAATGACCTTTGTGATATTGAAGGCTGCCTTGTTGCATTAGCCTTTTGGAGGAGTTGCTGTGTGGGCTCCAAAGGAGGGGATTTGGAAAGAAAAATGCATATTATAACTCATCATAAAGTGGCTGATTTGTCTTGCTGTTGAAAATGAGATGACAAAGATCTTCAGACTGTAGCTGCCCCAGTGATGGGAGTCAAGGAAACGTAAAGATTTGTTACTGGGGAGTGCTGCCAACTGTGATGGCACTTCCCTGGCACCAGCCAAATGATCTGAAACCTGTCTCTGACCAGTCACATAGTTTGGGGGACACACAGAGACAAAACAGCTGGGTAATTGACTGAACTTTCCGCTTTGTAGCCAAGTATGTTGGCGTCATGGAGATTAAGACTTGACTGATCTCACTGGAAAACTGTTCAATCCTTTGCTGCACTCTGCTTTTGTAGACTCTGGTTAAGCATTCTCAAGAGGGGGAAAAATCCACACCTGCTTAATCATCTCAAAACCAATAGATACTGGACACGTATGACAAATTAGTGAAACAAGCAAATGTTTTCCCTCCCCCGTGTCCGCTAGAATTTGAAAGATTTTGTCAGAAAAAGATATCTTAGCGACTTCTAGCAATGAAGACAAATTAAGAATGTAAAAGTTTTATTGCTCTGTTTTTGCATTAAATTTTTTTTTCATATGTTAAAGTGTGGCACAATTCATTCTTTGTGGTGTACAGTTCTGTGGATTTTGACGAATGCGTAGCATTGTATATTCATCACCACAATCATACACAGAAGAATTCTGTCAGCCCTCCAGCATCTGCCACGCTGTCCCTTTGAGGCCAGCCCTACTGTCCTCCACCCCCTGTCTCTGGCAACCACTGATCTGGTCCCTGTAACTTTGCTTTTTCCAGAATGTTATATGAAAGGAAAATCATACAGTATACAGACTTTGAACTTATTATTTATTAATCTAATCTATTTACTTATTTGTTGCTGAACTTCTCCCTGATGTAGTGTTCTATACAGAGAGAAGAGCAGCTGGGAAAATATTCGGGGCTGGGGACTTCTCAGAAGATAGGGATGAAGTGGGGAAGTAACTGTGCTCATCTACTAAGTGATTTTCATCTGTACAGAGAATGTGTCTGAAAGGAAGGATTTACATGGGCAAACTGAGCCCCCCTGCAATGCTGTAAGGGAGAGTTGATGGGCTTAGTCTTTGACTATCTTTAAGCAGCCCTGGGATCTGCACTGGGACTGGGTGATTAACCTGAGCAATTAGCTCCTGTTGAATTATGAGGGCAGTTGGGTTGCGCATACACTGACCCCAGGTCTGCTGCACAGTGGTGCCTTTGGTACGCGTTAACAGCGCAGCAGACAGATTTGTGTTCTCCCTTCTCCAGACACTTGCCTTCAGATTGCTCCTGCTCACGAGGGGAACATGATTTGTTCATGCAAGTAAACCTGATGGAAGGATTTGGGCGCTGACATTGATACTCTGTTTTAAAAACCGAATTTAAAAAGTGAAGTCTTTTTAGTAAAGTATCAAAGAATGGGAAGAAAGTATCCAATGTACTCAATACTAATATGAAACCAATATGTAAACAACTACATGCCCACACAAAACAAAAACAAGAGTCTATCAAGGCAAAGGGGAGAAGGGGAAGAGGGAGGGAGGAGGATGGGTGACTGGTGGGATTTCACATAATGTGCAGGGTGGGTGAACGTGAGGGTGTTCAGCCTGCCCCCGGGTGAAGGGCTCAACTACAACTTGAACTTTACCTTAGATGTGAAGTTACAATGTAACCTAAACATTTGTACCCTCATATCAGTATGGGAAAGAAAAAAAAAGAGAAAAAAGCAAAAAGAAAAGAAAAGTGAAGTTAGATTTGCTCCAGTAGAGATTCTTGGACAGTCCACTCTAAGGCAGGCCCTGATGTGCTGGGCACATCTACCAGGTACATTTATACACATATAATATGATCACCCTCGTTGTTCAGATAAGGAAATTTGCATCTCAAGGACTCCCTTCCAGTCTGTCTGCCCCCCACAGTTTCCCCTATCTTTATGGGCTTTATTCCCCAGGAATCTTTACAGATCCTAAAAATGGCTGCCATGGCTGGCTTCCACAAAGAGGCGACAGGTTGCATACTATGTTTTGTCAAAATTAATCCTCCCAGGAAAGCTTCCAAGAGCTTCACAGCCACCCTGTAAGGTACACAAAAGGGCAGGAAGCCAAATTCCTTGAGCTCTTTGAGGGCCCCTTTCAAATGGCCTCAGCCTCTCCTTTGACTGTCACAGCAAACAGAGGAGTGTCCTTAGCTAGGGATCTCTAGGGGAAAACTTGATCCCCCATGATTCAGAGCAGTGAGTTGGCACCCATCTGCACCACCACCCAGGATGGGCTCTGCTGCAGCCCCTTCAGGCCCCAGCAAGTGTAAGCAGTTATGTTATGAAGGCTGTGTGCACACACATGTGTGTGTGTGTATGTGTGTGTGTAGCACACAGAGGGAGACTGGGAAAAAGAGAAGGTGCAAATAAAGGGGAAAGACAGCCCAGGCTCTTCCTTAGGAGAGTTTGCTGGGGAATGAAACTATAGTCATGTCTGCTTAGTGACCTAGGACCTGAAGATGTACACGTCCCCTGAGGGTCACATCCTTGTAAGAGTGGTGGAAATAACCTGGCTAGAGATAAAAACAAAAACATAGGCTCTGGAGTCAGGTATATGTTTCCAACTTTCACTTTCTCTCTTCATGGCCTTAAAACCAAGTTCCTTAAACTTTCTCATGCCTCAGTTTCCCCATCTGTTATAATGAAGGATAATATTACTGCCCTCATTGGGTGGTTGTGCTAAATGTAGTCATGCTGCTAAAGCTAACAACTGAGGACTATTCGACTCCAGAATCCATACTCTCCTGGACTGGCACACACTGTGTGAACAGTGTGTGTTCACTGATTGCGAGCATGCGTGTATTTCTATTACAGTGAGATCAGCTGAGAAAGAAAGTCATTTAACGTGGTTTTATGTTGTTGTTTTTTCCCCCCAGTTCTGAGGCTCTTAGGATAGAGCTAATAGGTTGAATGAGAGCATGTAAGGTCATTTAAGAAATGCTAATAAGTGTTTAGAGCACAAGGTGGCATCTTAGTTTAATTGGGGAATCCCACCTACCAGGGATGAAAGGTGGGCTCTTGGCGTGTTGTGATTAAGTGGTTTCTACCAAAGCTCAGGCAGCAAGGAGTGAGCATATAGTTATCTGGACTGAGTATAAAAGCCTGATTATGGAGGGATTATGTGTCCTGGTACTAGCCAGCTATTATGCAGTGAGTTTATTTATGATTAGTTAAGTGAGAGGGAGAACCCAGAGAGCCATCCTTTATGTGGGTAATGTGGTGTTATCAGATGCTGTTTGGACACCTCCTGTCCCACTGCAACTTACAAAGCAATCTAGCAATAAGCAACACACCTCCCCTCATTCTCTACCCCCCATTCCATTTCCATTAACCCCCTAACTACCTCTGTGGGTTTTCAAGGTTTGTTTATAAAAAGTCTACAAGATGTTCATTTAAAAAATAACCTTGACAATGACCCCGGTCATGTATGTTTCTCGTAGAAAAATGAAAAAAAAAAAAAAATGTAGTTTAGCAAAGAAAAGGAAATAGAACAGTCCCCTGCACACTCCCTCCCTCTCCCCTGCAATATAACTGTTGTTAACATTTTGACATTTATCACTTCAGGATCTTTTAAATGTATGTGCACACATGCGGATTACACAGATATAGACATATGCATGTTTATATATAGAAATGGGATTGCACAGCACAGTTTTATAACCTGAGCTTTGCACACACTGTCTCCTGAACATTTTCTAAGTTATTAAATTTTTGAGGCACCGTGTCACTTTGTCAGGGCGAGGCTGTTTCAATGTTAGATAAGTACAGCGCCCTTACTGTGCAGCCCCACCAAAGGGGCCTGGCCCTGTCTCTACCCTTTGCATGTATTGTGAATGTAGGAAGCTTGAATGGGCCGTTGGAGACCTACATGTAAGAAATCAGCTTTCAAAGACGCTAAATAAGAGCGGAGTTATTGTGGCTTCTTCATGAAAGTGAACAGGAATAACAAATGCTGTCTGACATCTCAGCCAGCGGGGCCCTTTACTGTGTGTGCACATTTGCATTCCAAATAAGGCATCAAAACATGAAAAGATGTTGGACAGCAGAGCCTGGGGGTGGGGATGGGGGCTGGAAACGTTCCCTTGTCACTTCTTTAGTGAGAAGAATGATCTTCCGCCATCTTCTTACTGCCATTGAACCATAAATTTGCCACGTAGCTCCCTATGAGGGCTGATAGCCAGCAGACCCTCTGGCCTGCGGATAAAAGAATTGGGCTTGTTTCACCAGCAACCTGTGTGTTCCTCTGTTCTTAAGAGTTTTCATTGTGATTGAGCTGCAATAAACATTCTAGCGCAAATGTCCTTGTGGTAAAATTATTATTATTTTTTTTGCTTCTGGGTAGATACTTAGTAATGGGATTGCTGGATCAAATTAGGAGGTCAACTTTTAGTTGTTTGAGAATTCTCCATACTTCTTTCCACAGGGGTTGTATTAGTTTGCAATTCCATCAGCAGTGCAAAAGTGTTCCTTTCTGTCTATAACCACACCAGCATCTGCAGCTTGGGGACTTTGTGGTGTGGGTTATTCTCATTGGGGTTAGGTGATATCTCAGAGAGGTTTTGATTTGCATTTCTCTGATAATTAAAGATGAGAGCATTTTTTGTGTGTGTTAGCCATTTATCTGTCATTTCAGAGATGTTTCTGTTCAACTCTCTTGAACTAGAATGTTCATTGCAGCTCAGTTCACAATTGCCAAGGTGTGAAGCCCAAGTACCCTTCAACCCATGAAAGGATTAGTAAAGTGTTGCATACGTGTACCATGGATTACTATTCAGCCACAAGAAAAGATGGAGGCTGTACATCTTCTGTGTTTACCTGGGCGGAGTTGAAATGCATTCTTCTTAGTAAAGTATCACAAGAATGGAAAAACAAGTATCCAATATACTCAATACTAATATGAAACCAATATATAAACAACTACACACCCACATGGAAGAAAAACCCAAGTATATTCTAGTGAGGGAAAGAGGAAAGGGGAGGAGGGAGGTGATTGGTGGGATCTCACCTAATGTGCACAATGTGAGGGTGTTTAGGACGCCCCCTGCGGGAAGAAGTCAACTACAACTTGAACTTTACCTTAGAAATGAAAGCAACATAGCATAAACATCCGTACCCTCATATTAATCTGAAATAATAAAAAAATAATTTTCATGCCAGCTCAGACCAGTGAGTCTTGGTGTGTTGGTTCTGACATGCGTTAATCTTTAAGGCTTTAGGGAAAAGGGTTTTGATGTTATTTCAAAACGGTATTAATGGAGTCCACCATGATTTATTAACCAGCAAAAGTGAGAGATTTCAGAAGTTGTTAATACTAATAAAGAGGGTGGATGATTTCTGAGATGTGGGGTGTCTGAGGCCTCTTCCTCGTGGGGATTCATCTGCTTCCTCTCCCACCTGCATCGTGAACCCTCATGGGGCATTCCTGTTCCCTGGCGCCATCTCACTGTGTTCATCGAAACTCTTGGTGCCAAGTGATAACCTGCCAGAACCAGCTTAGGCTTAAGGGGGAACAGATTTATTCAGGAGCCCCAAGTCCTTAAAACATGAGTACAGAGGTGCAGGCAGTTCCCAGGTGAGCCTTGGGCTCCACTGCCTCCTGTTCAGCTGATGTTCACCAAAGGCCGGTTTCGTTCACTTCACAAGATTTCTGCAGCCTCTGCCAGCAAGCATCCTTGGCAGGGTTCTGACTGGCCTGACTTGGTTCTCGTGCTGCTGGCAGATGGGGCAGATATCAGGATGGTGGTCCCTCCACTGCCTCACAGATAGGTTGCAGGAACCAGTGATTTGTCTAAAGGTAGAGAGTGTGTTTCTCAGAAGAAGTGGGGCAGATTTCTCTTTATATCTGCTGTCACTACCTTATTCTACACTCTCACTCACTCCTAGACCAAAGGCTTAACTTCTCTCTCTCCTGCTACACTCACCCTTCTGCAGCTCCTTTCCCTATCAGAAGCCAAGGACATTTTTACATCTTTTCTCTGTTCTGCCACCCCCAATGGTGGGTTACTGCACTTAGAAGAAAATCCCAAATCCAAACCCTATCCTGTTCAGACATGATTTGACAGCTGCCTCTTTCTTTAGCTGGCCACTTGCAGCCACACCGATGGTCATTGTGCCCCCTAAGCCTGCAGAGCTCCTTTGCTTGACCCACAGTTTCTAGAAGAGTCTGGAACTTTTTCCCTTCACTCTTTGCCTGAGTCGTTTAGGTCTCAGTTTGGGTCATTCCTAAGACAAGCTTTCTCTGGCTTCCCCAAACTAAATAGAGATTGTGTGAGATACTCCACCAGCACAATTTTACTCACTTACATAAAATTTATTATAATTTTTATTACATATCTTTTGTACGATTGATTCTTTGTGTCCCACTAAAGGGTCTGTTCCACAAGGACAGAGACTGTTGTACATCACTGTTTGCCCGGGAGCCTGATACGTGCTTAGTAAAAAAATTATTAACTGAGGGAATGAATAAATAAACTAGATTTTAATATCCCCAAAGGACAGAATGAATTTTTTTTGTAGTTCTTTTCACCCTCAGCCAGAAGTTTAACAAATACTTGTTGACCTCAACACTATATTGTGAAAAGCAATGAGAATAACAATAATAGCAAGGAAGAGAATCATGGCAGTATAAATCAATGTGACACAATGAAAGTTCTGTGCTCTAATATAAGGCACCTCAGCAAATAAGAGAAAGGATTATACCCTTAAGATCCCTGAATTTGTGAAATATCAATGTGCTTAATAGCACAATTTTATTATATTTTGGAACAGCAGATGAATTGGACACACACATCTGGATTTTTGGCACTGTGTAGATAAAAACATTTGGATTATCGGCCAAATATTTCAATTTGACTAATGAGGGTTGGAGCTGTGTAAACAGTCACAGATTACTCTGAAATTATGTTTCTTGGGAGGTGGCCACATGAATAAAAGCAGAAGGAGATCTCTAGCTCCAGAAAGAGGATGGACTAAGAAATCACTCTTGCCACAAACACACTGGCATTCTGGATACATGTAACCCTTTAGAAATTGCATGGTGGAGATCATGAATATTAGAATGCCACAAACACACAGGCATTCTGGATACATGTAACCCTTTAGAAATTGCATGGTGGAGATCATGAATATTAGAAATAAGGAGGAGGCAAAAAAACCAAGGTAATATATTTGTAATCTGAACTGGGAGCTTATTTTTGGTTCCAATAAGACTAGGGGTTTGGGTTTTTAACACCCATTTAGAGACAAGATCTTGGAATTCTAAGAGGTATAAATTAAGGACTTCTGAAGAGCCAGTGGAAAGGGACATTGAAAGAAATCTGTCTGTTGGCACGGGAAGGAGACAAGAAAACTATCCCAGCTTGAGTTTAGGGGTAAAAAAAAAGTCTCCCTAGAGAAAATTAAGCCCTGGCCTTGCCCTTGGGTTTTGGGTCCAAAACATGCCTTTAATCCACTCAGAACACAGCCAAATATCTACATGGCTCAAGAAACTCCTAGTAAGGAAATAAACATAATCTATCCCAAAGTGGACATCCCTGGAATGCCTGAAATCCCAAATCACCCTGCAGTGACACTTCAACAACATAGCCTCACTGTATTTTCTTAGAAAATAAGCTTCATTAATGATGAACTCATGATAAAAAAAAAAAGTATACAATGAAATAATTCACCATGACCAAGAATCAGCAGAAACAACAAACAGTAAGACTGAAGTACCATGAAGTTGAGGTAATAGAAAAACCATCAGAGAGTGGGAAAGCATACTAAAAATAATTGGAATATGTGAGACCCTTTCATTACAAAAAAAAAAAAAAAGGAAAAATTATCCAGGCATGATCCTGCATACCTGCAGTCCCAGCTACTTGGGAGGATTGGGGGGGTGGGTGAGGCAGGAGGATGGTTTAAAAGCCCAAGAGTTTGAGATTACAGTGAGCTATGATGATGCCACAGCACTCTAGCCCAGGTAACTGAGTGAATCTCTATCTCAAAAGGAAAAAAATAATTAAAATACCATAGAAAGAATTAAATCCTGGAGAAAAGATCAAGGCACTATAAATAAAGAATGACTTAAAAGATAACTAAGTGGACCTTCTAGATATGACAGATATATTCAGTGAATGAAAACCTCATTATTTGGTTTACGCAGCCCACTAACACAGTTGAAGAGAGAATTACTGAAATGAAGAATAGAACATATTACCTGTATTGCATTGCAGAGAGACCAGATGGAAAATATGAAAGAGAGTTTAAGAATCTGAAAAATTCAAGATTTTATAAATCTAGTAAAAGTTCCCAAAGGAGGTATTAGAGAGAAAGGATTAAAGAAAATATTTGAAGGAAAATGGATGATAACTGTACTGATTAAAAACATGAATCCTCAAATGGAAGAATCTCAATGAATCTCAAGCTTTATATGTATTAAAAAAAACCCTTCACATCTAGATAATTCCTAGTGAGACTATCAAATGTTAAATAAAAGAGAAATTCTTCAAAGAGGGACAAGAAATTACATACAAAATATCAGTGATTAGAATGACAAGAGATTTCTTAACACTCAGAATAGAGATCAGAAGACAATATAATAATATCTTCTTAGAGTTATACTATTAAACTAGAGTGAGGGAAAAAATAAAGGGAGTCTTAGTTAACAAATGCCTAGGGGATTTGCCATTCACTGATTTTTCTTTAAAGAATTACCCAACCCTCTCCCCCCAAAAAAAAACTATACCTAAGAAAGGAATTGAACTCAGATGGAAGGAAGTGTGATAGAAGAACCAAAGTTGACAAAATAAATCTGAAAACATGTGAGTAGATCTAAATAAGCATTGATTGTATAAAAGAACTAAAATAATATGGGTGGTGCCTGTGGCTCAGTGGGTAGGACGCCAACCCCATATACCAAGGATGACAGGTGCAAACCCCGCCCCAGTCAGGTAAAACAGCAATGACAACTGCAACAACAATAAAAAAGTAAATAAATAAAATAATAATGATTTATTATAGGTATTTGGAGATGAAAAGATGAATAAAAATAGCAGATGGCAATAACAGGTAAGAATCTGATGAATCCAAGAGATGACAAAGAGAAAAAGAAACAACAACAAAAATGCAAGTATATCACTAATCACAACAAATGCAAATATATTGCTAATCACAACAAATTTAGATGGATTCAATTAATAAGTTAGTGTTCATTATTTTGGGATGATGACTTAATCCCATCAACTTTCTTTCTTTCTTTCTTTCTTTCTTTCTTTCTTTCTTTCTTTCTTTCTTTCTTTCTTTCTTTCTTTTATTTTATTTTCTTGTTGGGGATTCATTGAGGGTACAAGAAACCAAGTTACACTGACTGCATTTGTTAGGTAAAGTCCCTCTTACAATCGTGTCTTGCCCCCCAAAGGTGTGGCACACACCAAGGCCCACCCCCTCCTTCCTTCCCTCTCTCTGCTCTTCCTTTCCCCACCCCTCCCTCCTTCTTTCTCTCTCTGCTCTCCCCTTCCCCCACCCCCACTGTGTCCTTAATTGTCCTCATATCAAAATTGAGTACATAGGATTCATGCTTCTCCATTCTTGAACTTTATTTGTTTTTAAGCATTTTTTTTTTTTTTTGAGACAGTTTCACTCTGTCACCCTGGGTAAAGTGCCATGACATTATTATAGTTCAAAATAACCTCAAACACTTAGGCTCTTCTTGCCTCAGGCTTCCGAGTAGCTGGGACTAAAAGTGCCCACCATCACATCAGGCTGGTTTTTCTATTTTTAGTAGAGACAGGGTCTAGCTCTTGCTCAGGCTGGTCTCAAACTCCTGAGCTCAAGCAATCCACCTGCCTCAGTCTCCCAGAGTGCTGGGATTACAGGCGTGAGCCACTGTGGCCAGCTGGCTGTTTTACCAAGGCATAAATTACATATGAAAAGTTAGCCAATTTTAAAATGTACAATTCAATAAATTTCAATAATGCTTACAGTTGTGTAACTACCCAGATAATACGCTGAAATATGACAATGACCTCTAAAACTTCCTTCATGCTCCTTTGCAGTCAATCCTCTCCATCTATCTAATCTCCCACCTTAACTATTGATCTCCTTGCCACAATTATAGTTTGACTTTTCTAGAATTTCACATAAATGGAATCATACGGCCTTTTTTCCCCTGGTTTGCCTTTTTTCCCTTAGCACAATGAGATTCTTCCATGTTGTTGCCTGCATCCGTAGTTAATTCCTTTTCAAGCAGAGAGGTATTCCATTTTCTTTATCCATTTATCAGTTGATGGACGTTTGAATTTTTTTTTTTTTCAGTTTGTAAGCAACTGAGAATAAAGCTGCAATGAACATTATTAAAAGTATTTTGATAATACTCAAATAAACATGTGCAAACACGTTTCTACTTTTAGAAGACTAATGCTTAGGAATGATATTGCTAACCTGCGTGGTAAGTTTATGTTTAACTTACAACAAATTGCCAAACTGTGTTCCAGAATGGTCACACCATTTTGCATTTCCATCAGCAACACCTGAGAACTCCAGTTGTTCTGCATCTTCATTAACACTTGGAACACTTCTACAATAAATTACCACAAATTCAGTGGCTTAAACAACACACATTTATTAGGTCAGAAGTCCACTGGACGAAAATTAAGGTGTTGGCAGGGTTGTGTTCTTTTCTGATGGACCACATTTCTTTGTTCATTCCCTGGTCATTTTCTTGCTGGCTGGCTGTAATTTGGTTGGTGTTCCCAGCTTGGCTCATGATGCTTTTCTTCCAGTTTCAAAGTCATCAGCGGTGAATCAAATCCTTGTCACATTACATCTCTCAGCCCAACTTCCATCATCACACCTTTCTCTGACCACAACAGGGAAAGACACATGTGATTAGATTGAGATCACCGCCTAATGTGGGATGATGTCCCCATTTTAACATTTTGCAAAGCACCTTTTGCTATGTAAGGTAATATAATTACTGGTTCCAGTGAGTGGAGTATGGACATCTTTAGGGAACATCATCCTGCTTACCACAACAAGCTCAGTACTTTTAATTTCAGCCATTCTAGTGGGCATCAGTAGTATTCTGTTGTAGTTTTAATTTACACTTCCTCAATGATTCATGACGTTGAGAAGATTTACGTATGTTTACTTATCACTTATATATTTTATTTTGTAAAGATTTCACCCACTTTTGTTGGCTAATTTTCTTCTTAGTAGTGAATGGTAAGAATATTCTTTATATATTCTGCATATAAATCCAGAACAAATACATGGTTTTTTTTTTTTTTTTTTTTTTTATTGTTGGGGATTCATTGAGGGTACCATAAACCAGGTTACACGGATCAAATACATGTTTTATAAATATTTTTTCCAGTCTCTGGCTTGCCTTTTAATTGTTTTTTTATTTTAACACTGTCTTTTAAAGAGCAAGTTTTAAATTTTAATGAAATTTTCAAGTATTTCTGCTATAGTTGTGCTTATTGTATTCTGTGTAGGCAGTCTTAGCTTAATCCAAAGTCATAAACACTTTAAAGTCTATTTTCTTCTAGAGGTTTTATAGTTTGGGATCTACATGTAGGTCTGCGATCTATTTCAAGTTAATACTTTGCACTAGTCAGTGTAAAATAAGGGTCAAATTTCATGTTTTTGCATATGGCTATCCAATTGCTCTTGCACTGTTTGTTAAAAAGACATCTTTTTCGGTTGAATTATTTTGGCATTTTGTCTGAAATTAATTGACCTCATGTGTGGGTCTATTTGGGGAATTACAATTCATTTGACTGATATAGATATCTATCCCTTGTTAACACCACACTGTCTTATTTGCTATATTTTACTATATAGTATAAATCAGAGGATGTAATTTCCCAATTATTTCTTTTTCAAACTTTTTATGGCTACTTTAGATCTTTTGCATGGTCACATAAATGTTCAAACCAGCTTTTAAATTTCTCCTGAAAAAATATCTGCTGAGATTTTATTGAAATTGCCTTGACGAAGGAGAATGGACATTTTAACAATATTGAGTCTTTTGAGCTACGAACATGGTATAACTTTGCATTTATTTAGGTCATCTTTAATTTCTCTTGGCAATGTTTTGTATGTTTTGGTGCACAGATCTTGCAAATACTTCGTTAAATTTGTCCCAAAATACTCCATACATTTTGATGCCACTATAAACAGCACTTTTAAAAAATTTCAACTTCTACCTGCTAGTTCACATATTTCGTATGTTGACTTTTAATCCTGACATTTTATTAAAATTATCATTTCTAGCAACTTTTTAGTAGATTCATTAGGTTTTTATCCATAGATGATCATATTATCTATATAAATCTTGCTTCCTTTTATCACTTCATTTCCCTACACTCCAATATCATACTGCATAGAAGTAGTAAGAGTAAACATTCTTGTCTTGTTACCAATCTTAGAGGTAAACTTAAGCCTAAACTAGCTTTTCACCATTAAATGTGATTTTGGTTATATGTTTCATAGATGGGTCATTTATCAGATGATAAAGTTTGTGCAAAATGACTGTTGTTTCTTCCTTAAAAATGTGGTAGAATTTGCCAGGGAAGCCATGTGGACCTAGCGTTTTCTTTGTGGGCTTTGTAATTACAAATTCATTTAAAAACAAATAAGTATTGGGCTGCTGGTTATCTTTATTTTTTAATTAGCTTTAGCAATGTGTGTATTTCAAAAAAATTATCTATATCATCTAAGTTTTCTGATGTATTGGCCCAAAATTGTTGATATTGTTTATTATCCCATTAATACTTTTAGATCTGTAGTATCTAAACGTATCTATCTACACCTTGATAATTTGTCTTCTTTTTCTGATCAGTTTGGCTAAAAGCTTGCCAATTTTATTGATCTTTACAAATAATCAGCTTTTGTTTTCATTGATTTTGTTTTAAATTTTCCTTTTTATTTCTATTTTATTTTACATTACTTTCAACCCTCTTCTATCATTTCTATTTATTGATATTTACTCTTACCTTTGTTGTTTTCTTTCTTTTGCTTTTTTTGTATTTAATTTGCCCTTGTTTTTGATTTTTATGGGGTGAGATATTTCTTTTTTCCTAACATAATCATTTAATACCACAAGCTTCCCTGTAACCGCTTCTTTAACTATATCCCACACATTTTGTAATGGTGTATTTTCGTTTACATTCAGTTCAAATATTTTTCCTTTGACCTACGGATTATTCAGAAATGTGCTTTTTAAGTTTCGAATGTTTGGGTCTTTAACAGACATATTTTTGCTATTGATTTCTAGTAGCTTAGAATTACATTATGTTCAGACAATGCCAGTATTTTGTATGATTTTAATCCTAAACTTATTGAAGTTTCTTTTATAGGGCAGAATTTGGTTTATCATCATAGATGATCTCTGTGCTCTTTAAAAGAGAGTGTAATTCTACTGTTGTTGGGGAGAGTGTTTTCTAAGTATTGTTTAGTCAAAGGAGTAGTTGATAGTGTTGTCAAATATTCTAGCAATTACTGACTTCTATTTGTTCTAATAATTACTGAGAAAGGAGTGTTGAGATCTCCAATTAAATTGTGAATGCGTCTACTTTTTCTTTTACTTCTACTAGTTTTTTCTTCATGTATTTTGAAGCTCCGCTAATGGGTGCATTCACATTTAGTTTGTTACAGCCTCATAAATTGGCCTCTTTATTGTTATGAATTGTGAAGATATTTTTCCTCTCCCATCTGCTGTTCTATTTGATAGTAAAATAGCCACTTCATGGCTAGTATATGCATGAAATATCTTTTGCTTTTACTTTTAACCTATGTCTTTACACATGAAGTAGGGTTGAGTTTCTCATAGAAAGGATATCATTGAGTCTTGCCTTTTCTCACCAATCTAACAATATTTGCCTCTTAACTGTAGTGTTTAGACCATATACATGTGATGTGTTTAATTACATTATTGGACTTAAATATATCATCTTGCCATCTATTTCTTGTTGGTTTCTTCTGTTTGTTTTTTCTCTTTGCTTTTTGATTGAGTAATTTTAATGATTCTGTGTTATTTCCACTATTGGCTTGTGTGTGCTTCTTTGACTTTTTTTGTTGTTGTTGATCTAGGGTTTACAATGTATAGTATTAATGTCAAATAATTTTAAGTCATTTCATGTACAAGGTAGAAACTTTACAACAGTAAATCTACATTTTGTTATTGCATCCTTTATGTTATTGTCCTACATGGTCCTATAATAATACACGATATATTGTCACTTTTACTCTAATCTATTATCAAATAATGAAATTTAAAATATGGGGGGGAAACGTCTTCTATATTTCACCCATAACAGCCTGTCTCATTCCTTTGTAGATCTGAACTGCCATCTGGCATCATTTTCTTTCTGCCTGAAGAAGTTGCTTTATGCTATTTGTAGCACAGATGTGTAGACAATGAATTCTTTCAGTTTTTGTTTGTATCAAATGAGTGTAATGAAAAATGAGAGTGGATGAAAGTAAACCCCGATATTTAACTAATTGTAATACATATTAAGGTATCTTGCCGCCAGTTACAATATGGAGGTTCAGACCAGATTCTTAAAAATCCTACTCTACGCTGTTTACAAGAAATATACTAAAAATATAATGACACAGAAAAATTCACAGTAAAGACAAATACTAATGGAACTGCTAAAGCTATATTAATAGTAGATAAGATGCACTTTAAGGTATACTGTTGGGAATAAAGAGGTTTGTTACACATAAGTATCATAAGAAAATTCAGCACAAAACATAATACACCTAAACTTTTAACTACCTGATAATTTAGCATAAAATCATAAAAATACAAAAAGAATCATAAAGAGACATTTACAAATCTAGGCTCTTGGTAGGAGATTTTAACATTATTTTTGTAATCATTGGGGAAAAATTAAAATATTGGTGTTTGAATAGTATAATAATTTATTATATATGAAATTATATACTATATACTTATTATAATTATAATCAAATACCACAAGCTCCCCAAACTTACATTGATCAATTTCAAAATGTGCTTTTAAATAATTAATGATAAAAAATTATAAGTAAAATCTCAAAAATTAATTTAACCAAACCTGTGGGATGAAGTTAAAACAGTTTTTACAAATAAATAAATCTATAAATTAAAATGACAAATTATAGGTCTTAGTGAGACATAAAAATAAAATCCTAAGTTGTCCAACTGACTGAACAGACATTCTCTTGGCCAAGGGGACCCCAGGAAACCTTAAAAACTGAAATCTCTCTCTGACAACCATTAGGTTTTCTTCCCTAAGGGTTAAACAAAAACCAACCCTTGGGCAGATTTTTTTATTGTCTCTCTCATCACGAAGGGTTTTGTCTATCTTTGTTTTTCAGTGCTTCCTCCCTGGACATATGGAATTCTTTAACCCCGTTTCATTCTTCTGCATGTGGCTGTCCAGTTTCCCCAGCACCATTTATTGAATAGGGTCTCCTTTCTCCAGCGTATATTTTTGCCTGCTGTATCAAAAATCAGCTGGTCGTAGATAATATGGTTTTATTTCTGGATTCTCTACTCTGGTCCATCGGTCTACGTCTCAACAAACCATGTTGTTTTGGTTTCTGTAGCCTTATGGCATAATTTGAAGTCATGTAATATGATACCGCTAGCTTTATTCTTTTTGCTTAAGATTGCTTTGGTTAGCTGGGCATTGTGGTGGGCGCCTGTACAGCTACTTAGGAGGCTGAGGCAAGAGAATCGCTTAAGAGTTTGAGGTTGCTATGAGCTGTTATGCCATGGCACTCTACTGAGGGCGACATAGTGAGACTGTCTCAAAAAAAAGAAAAAAAGATTGCTTTGGTTGTTCAAGCTCTTTTTTGGATCCAGGTTTAGTTTTTCTAGATTTGTGAAAAATGACATTGGTTGATTTTGTTTTTGTTTTTCTGAGACAGAGGCCTACTCTGTTGCCCTACATAGAGTGCTGTGGCATCATCATATCTCACAGCAATCTCAAACTCTTGGGCTTGAGCAATCCTCTTGCCTCAGTCTCCTGAGTAGCTGGGATTACAGGTGCCCGCTACAATACCTGGCTCATTTTCCTATTTTTAGTAGAGATGGGATCTTTCCCTTGCTCAGGCTGGTCTTGAGCTCCTGAGCTTGAGCAATCCACCCACCTCGGCCTCCCAGAAGGCTAGGATTACAGGTGTGAGCCACCACACCTGGCTGATGATATTTTGATGGGAATTGTGTTGCATCTGTAAATCACTCTGGGCAGTATGGACATTTGAACAATGTTGATTGCTCCAATCCAGGAGCATGGGATGTTTTTCCATTTATTTGTGTCATCTAGGATTGCTTCAATTGGTGTTTGTAGTTCTCCTTATACAGATCTTTCATCTCCTTGGTTAAGCATATTCCTAGGCACTTCATTTTGTTTGCAGCTATTGCAAATGGTATTGCATTCTTGATTTGACTCTCAGCTTGATTGTTATTAGTAAATAGAAGGGCTACTGATTGTATGTTCATTGACTTTGTAACCTAAGACTCTGCTGAATTTATTTATCAATTCTAGGAGTCCTTTGGTGGAGTCTTGACTTGAGTATTACAAATTTAATACAGTTTTTTTCTTTCTTCTTTCTTAAAATGTGTATACATTTTTTTGGCACCTCTGTATTTCTGGCCAAAATAAATGAATGAAATCTCAAAAACAAAATATTGAATGAAAAAAGTAAGAGGTGGAAGAAGGTGGATTCTTGTTAGTTTTAAAGCACACATTAGTACATAGTTGTGGGAACCTAATGGAAACTTACTAAAACAAAACGTGCATGGCAATTTCAAGACAGTAGCTATTTTAAGGAGAGAGATTGGGAGATGTTTAGGGGGTGGAGTTTTAGTTACATCTATGACATCTTATTTCTTAGAGAGATAGATCAACTTGATGGAAATTTGGCAAACATTTATCAATTATTTTGAGTGTTTGAAATAATTCCTAATCTTTGAAAAGTCACAGATGAGTAAATAAAGAAGAAAAACATTGTCAGCCTTATATTAAGACTATTCCTTCTGTAGTGATGCCCAGACCACCACAGACATATGAAGAATCACCTTAACCCCACTCTTTTTAGGGTTACCAGCACTGCCCTGGGCAGTTGTGCACAGGTGTTTCTGGTTCTATTTATGTTGGAAAATCTAATTCTGCTCTGTTTTATTGAATCAGAGCTCCTATTTTCCTGTGGGGATCGGGTATCAACTACTGGAAATGAACCCTCACCCACAGTCAGCCACAACGTCATGTCCACTCAGCAGCAGAGAGAGCAGACGTAGGTATCTTGTTTATCAGATGATGGGTGTATATCAGGCGAAGCCAACTCCCAGTCTGCAGCAGACACAGACATTTATTAACACAAATAAGTTTTTAATTGAATTAAGAGGGAGCACTTAGAAGGAAGACCCTAGAGAGTAAAAGGATTAAGTCATTTCGAAGCATTTTTCTCCTGTCCATGGAGCAAATGAACCATCAGTGTGGCCATCTGATTCTGATTCACTGGAGCCATGTGAGATGGCAGCTTTTAAAAGGGAAGGAAAAAACTTTCTCAGGCAGTTTCCAAAAAAAAAGTCTCTACCAATAGGAGTCAGAAACAACCTGTCTACATGACATTTTTACGACCGGAATAGGCAGAGAATAGTGTACTTTGATAACAAGGGAAGGTGACGTTTAAGATACCATGATCTTTTCTTTTTTTATTAAAAAAGCTATTTTCTTTCGTTTTTAAAGTACTTGAGACTTATTTAGTATATTTATTTTGAACTATATGAAAACAATATCTTTCTAGGAGCTATTGTGTGTGTTTCCTTCCGTGATAAGTTGCACTTTCTAAGGGTAGAGCCCTTCATGGAAAATGCCCTTTGTCCTTACCACAACCCTCTGGTGGCCACTAGTATCCTCATTGAAGGCTCCACAGCCCCGGGAGGCAGGGGGTGTCAGTCACACAGGTTAATGGAAGGTGGGGGGGTGACTTGAGGGACCACACTGTGGTGGACACCCTCACTTTTTTCCTGCACTTCTGTTCTCTCTGCCTTGTCCTCTTCTCTCACTCATTTGAGACTTTCTTTGCTGATCAAGCATCTTCCCCCACCCCCCGCAGTCTGAACCCCACATTTCCCATGTGTCATTCTATGTCTAGCGTGAGCAAGGGTGCCCTGCTCCGAGGAGGTGGCCTGCACACCATTATTTCCACAATTAGATTCCTCTTTCCCAGGGTTTCTGATCGATTCTTTTCCGTATCTTTCTCTTGTGACTTTGTCACCCCCTGGTTTTGTTTTATAAAGCCCTCATGAAGTTCATGGTTAGCTCTTCCTTTGTGTGTCCAAGAGCTTCAACAGAATCATTTGAAATGCATTCGGAGGTTGCTTCACAGAGAGTAAGTTTCTGTTGACTATTTGCCTTCCTGTGCTTTTGAGCACCCTTATCTGTAAGTTCCCCTGAGTTGGGAGTTGTTTCTGATCCCTCCTTCCTGCTGATAGCTTCACCCAGGCATTGGCCTCTCTCTTCCTCCTTCTCCATCATAAGGATGTGCCATTATCCCAATTTCACTGTGTCACTACCTGCCCCACATCCTCATCCAGCTGGGCTCCGGTTTCCCACCAGGAAAACTCCCTTCCATGACCGAACTCTTGCCCTTTCTTTTGTCTGGAGCCCCACAGACTTGTGACATCAGCATTCACCACTGTTGTGTTTGTCTACTTTCTTGTCCTTGGATTTGTTTATTTTGGTTTTAATCGTGGTCCTGTCTTTTTTATGTAAAAAACAATGTACGGCCTGGTGCTGAGGCTAACGCCTGTAATCCTAACACTCTGGGAGGCTAAGGCAGGTGGATTCCTTGAGCTCGGGAGTTCGAGACCAGCCTGAGCAAGACTGAGACCCCCATCTCTACCAAAAATAGAAAAATTAGCCAGGTGTAGTGGCAGGTGCCTATAATCCCAGCTACTTGGGAGGTTGAGGCAAGAGGATCTCTTGAGCCCAAGAGTTTGAGGTTGCTGTGAGCTATGACACCGCAACACTGTACCCAGGGTGACAGAGTGAGACACTCTCAAAAAAACTTTTTCTTTGTGATGGCTAGGCTTGGAGAACAGGGTAGATTCAAAGGATAAACTCACCATATCACTTTGACCCAAAGACCAAAAGCTATTATTAATTTAAAAAATTCTCTGGACATGAATAAATGTTTTATTTAACTATTTTCCCCATCTCCTTTTATTTACATAGATGTTTTTTTTTTTTCATCTAAAAGTAGAATGTAGAGCATTCTCCACTCCCTGTGGAAAGTCTTGACTTGGGAGGGTGTTGGCAAGACACTTTGGATTTATTTTTTTCCGATTCTTAGGGCAGCACATTTGGCTACAACAGATGGGGTCTCGCCCATTCCTGTATTAAGAGGACTGGAAGGGGAGGGAGAGAATAAGAGCTGCATTCCACGTCTTATCTTTGGCATTTACAAGAACCATATAAATATATACTAAATCCCTGAAGCAGGAAGACAGTAGTAAAACTGATGTGTTCATAGGAAATGCCGCGTCTATTTGCTCTGTGCTGTTCTGGGAAAAGCCAAGAGGTAAATGGCCGAGAGAGGTGGCTTCAGGAGAGAAGACTGTGGGTCCACTGTGGGTCCACTGTGTTTCAGGCCAGCATGCCCAGCCACCCCTCACAGGCTTCCCCCAGGGCAGGAGGGAGTGCTGGGTACATGGAGAGCCACGACCAGCTGGCTCTGGGAAAAGGAATCTCAGGGCCGAAGAGGTGGGAAGACTGTTCTTAATCGTCCACTCTCCACATTCCACAATAAAGTAGACAGGACATCCGAGTCTGCCGGTTTGGTGTAGCAGGCAGCACGGTGCAAATCCAAGAGAGAGGACTTAGGAGTCAGAAGAACCTGCTCTTACTGGGCCTGTGACGGAGACAAGCAACTCAGTCTCTCTAGGGCTCAGCCTCCTTGGCCGAGGGTGAATGAAATGGGACCAGACGCACCTGGTTCATGTGAAGGTTAAGGGAAGGATGCATATAAACATTCGCACAAGGTAAGCTTTCAAGACTGTCACCTGGGATTGCAAAGTCCAGTGGGCCCCCATTGCAGGCAAGTCTGTATGCCAACACTTGCTCCAGGGCCGACTTCCCAGAACTACACTATCCGCCCACTCCCCACTCCATCCCCAAGTGGGACACTCCTCCAAGGGAATCTTATCTTTCTCACTGCATGTCTGTGTTCCTGGTTCTTGTTTCTTGATTTCTACTCCTAGTCTATATGAAATGCCCTGGTTTTCACATATGTCGACTTAAAATTGTATCTTCTTAAGGATTCCAGTGTTGGGAGGAAGCAGTGAGGGCTCTGAGGCTCTAAGTGAATCTGAGTTTTTCCACTCCTTGGAAGTTCACAACTCTAGTGAAAATAGACTTCACCCAAAGGAACCACCAGAAGCCACTAGCGTCTGCCGGGTCCACGCTACATCTGGGGCTGGGGTTTCTGGGGTTCCTTGGATGCCTGGGCCCTCTGCCTGATGCACATTTCATCCTGGAGGAGTCAGGTGGGAGATAGAAAATTGCTTTTCTCTTTGCAAATTGCAATGAGCTGTGAACCTCCATTTGTTGAGGAGAATAGCTATAAGCGTGGGTTGGGAAGATTTGTACATATTTCCAAACAAATTTAATATATACTTTTGTGGCCCATGAATATAAATATGATTAATCTTCAAATGCAATTAATCTTTGCTTAATTGGTTGCATTTTTTCTGTTAACTAATTATTGCTTCTCTGAGTTGATTACCTGCCATTTTTCCTCCCTGAATCATGAAGCCACTATTGCTAGTCGAACATAATGTTCTAGAATGAATTTCTGCTCAAATTCTCTTAGGATTCTCTAGCTGTGCTAGAAGGGTGCCTGGGGTAGCAAGGACCAGGGTAAGTGGGAGGAAGTGGGGAGTGGCCAGATGGACGAGGCTGCTTTATCTTGTTCTAATTCAATCAATCCAGGTTTTATATAACATATTGGGTTTCTGCATGATATTTCTTTGGAAGGAAGAGCTCCACTATTTCAAAACAGCCATTCTAAAGCATCTTATGTGTGCCTGCGCCTAGTGGATCATTAATGTGTGGGTGTGACTAAAGTGATGGAACTATTTTAGGCAGACAGAACTCATTCACTGAGGTGAGAGGCTCCCCTTTGAGGTCATCCCACTATAGATAGATCCCTGTGCTGTTGCCATTTCTCAAAAATATTTAGATATTTTAAAAATATAATTGGTTCTGGAGCCAAGTCTATATTCCTTTCGCTATGAAAAACTCACACATAAATGGGATTGGAAATACTATTTCTATTTCTTGAAGACCAAAGGGAGCACGTGTAAATTTTCATCTGCAGAATGGGAAATGCTAAACAAATGTTCTGTCTTTAAAAATTCTGTGAGGGTAGGTTTAGCTTTTTGAAATGGTTTACAGTCGGTCCAAATTCAAACTATCAAACAAGATGGATAATCAAGCTCTGGAATACAGTAAGTGGTGCCAAGACAGGAGTGAGTGTTGTACAGTTGGATTGACTTTCTGGGTGGCTTAATCTCACCTTGAAAGGCAGTTTCAGAAGAGGGCAGCCTGGCAGGTGAATCTCTGAAAGGCACCTTTTGTAGGTATTATACTTTGCTAATAAACGTTGTAGCCCCATCTCTGGATGATATGGGGATTTTGAGACCGTGAGTCTTATAAGGAAGTGAACAGGTGATGGGATGCAGGCTGGCTGAAATGCAATGACATTGGTTGGAACAAAGCATTCTCAGGGATAAGGATATTCATATTCATGGAAATATTGATTCCTAAAAGATTGACGTTATAAATAGCACACAAGATTTAAAGCCTCAAATTTTCCTTCAATATCTGTCCTTTGTCTTTGGTTTTCAGATGAGGGACCTTGACCCAGAGAAACTAACTGACTTAGCCATAGTCACTCAGCCAGCCTGAGGCTGGGTGAGGCTCCTGCCTCCCGGTCCAGTGCTCACTACACCCTGCCTTGCAGCCTGTCTCCAGGCCAGCGTCCTGCATGTACAACCTGTGCATTTACCCGGGCCCCCGACCCCTGCTTGTTTTAATGCTGTGTGGCTGCTACCTTGAAATTCCTAATGAAGTTTAAACAAGGGACCCCACAGATTACGTGGCCCATCCTGCCAGTATCTCTGTGGGTGTCATTCAAGGATTAGACAAGTCTTCTTGGAGAAGAGAATCCTGGAACCATGACATTCCTAGACCTCTACCTCCAAGATGAAAAACAGAAGCTGACAATAGAGGAGGGTTGCCCAGAGCTCTCTACCCTTGGCCTTGAGTTCCGTTTGATTCCTCTTTCTTTCTTTCCTTTTTTTTTTTTTTTGAGACAGAGCCTCAAGCCGTCGTCCTGTGTAGAGTGATGTGGCATCACAGCTCACAGCAACCTCCAGCTCGTGGGCTCAAGTGATTCTCCTGCCTCAGCCTCCCAAGTAGCTGGGACTACAGGCACCTGCCTCAATGCCTGGCTATTTTTTGGTTGCAGCTGTCATTGTTTTTTGGCAGGCCTGGGCTGGATTTGAACCCCCAGCTCTGGTGTATGTGGCTGGTGCCTAGCCGCTTGAGCTATAGGCTCTGAGCCCTGATGCCTATTTCTTAATTTTTAAGAAATTGTTTACCAGTTGGCTGTCCTAAGCTGAAGCCAGTTTCTCCAGCGTAGCTCCATAGTTGGGAGGCAGCTCTGAGTTAACGTTCTCCAGCACAGACTGGGCCAGTGAGGACAAAACAGCTGATTGAAACAGGAAAAAAAAAAAAAAAAAAAAGAAACAGGAAAATTCCCCTCCTTAGGCATAATCACTGGCTGTTTGCTATCGTGCCAAGAGATTTTAGCTATTTTTGTTGTTGTTGTTTATTTATCTTCCCACTAAACCAATTGATTCTTTTCCATGAATTGCCCCAAATGAACAGCTATTTTGATGTTGTGTGGGGAACAACTACTAGCTTTAGTTGTATGGAAACTGGTTTCTTTTCCAAAGAGACCTCTCCAGGTCACCTGCTCAGCTGATGTTATTAAGTGTGGAGTCTGCTCATAAAAGCTCTTTTATCAGTTTAACTGTCTTCTTCCAGCCAAGCCTGGTCCTTAGCAATGCCGGGAGATGAATAATACCTTTTTGACACTTCCTGTCTGCCCCCTGGGGGGTTTCCTGACGTTTTTCTTCACCGACTAAGTATCTCTGTGGTCACCACTGTAGCTGCCTCAGCCTGAGACCCTGCTGTGTGTTGTTCCATCTTACGTCCCCGTTGCTCCAGGCCCTGGGCCTCATTTCCTTTCAGACAGTGCACGCTGACCTGGCCACAAGTCCTCTTCAGTTGATGTCCTTTACCCCAGTGCATCATCTTGAGTCACCAGGTAATGCGCGCACAGCCTGGAGCTGTCACTGACTGTCCCATCTTTCAGCCTGCGCTGATTGTACCTGCTGGGAACACTTGCAACTGTCTTCCCAGGGGCTCTCTCTCAGCTGGGGTGGGGCAGACTGGCTGACGGCCCCAGGAGCCAGTGGGAGTTGGAGGATAAATGCCCCACCCTCTGCACCCCCAGGGAATGTTCCACGCAGTCTGTTGAGATCCTCAACTAGGTGGAGCCCAACTAGCCCGCGGGGAAAATTGCTAGGAACCTACTATTACGCCTTCCTTTCCTGCCCAGTCTCACCTCTATTCCCATGTCTCCTGTCCCACCTGCCCCATAAGCCACTTACACCCAAATCTTTTTATCTCCCTGGTTTGTTTGTGTTTGGGAATCTGCCTGAGTCCATTGGTGCCAGAAGAGGCCTTGGAAACAGAAAGTGAGCGTTGGATTCTGGAGTTGGATCACCTGCTATCTAATGGTGATCACCAGCAGGGTCTGTGGCATCACAATTAATATCTTTACCTGCTAAGGCTAGAGATGAGCTTCAGGGAGAAAGTAGGGTGCCCTGGCCTATGCGCCCCACTAGTGATCAAAAGATATAGGGGTAACAATCTCTTTAAGAATTGGTTGTACGGCTTAGAGCCTATAGTTCAGTGGCTAGAGTGCCAGCAACATACACCAGAGCTGGAGGGTTCAAACCCAGCCCAGGCCGGCCAAACAACAATAATAATTACAAAAAAAAAAAAATGGGTGTTGTGGTGGGCACCTGTAGTCCCAGCTACTTGGGAGGCTGAGGCAAGAGAATCGCTTAAGCCCAAGAGTTAGAGGTTGCTGTGAGCTGTGATGCTACAGCACTCTACCCAGGGCAACACAGTGAGACTCTGTCTAAAAAAAAAAAAAAAAAATTCAGAAGAACTGGTTGTAGCTGCCATAGGAACCAGAAGAAAGAAATAAGAGTCTCAGGTTAGGTGACAGGCAACTCAAGGAACACAGGGAAGCCAGAGACCTCTACAGAGGTACTTAAAGGGTCCCGATCTCCTAGCCAGAGGGGGATGCTTCAAAGCTGGCTTAAATCGGGTTGCAAAGATGGTGAGGGTCCGGCGTCCTGGCAGATCTCATCTGTTAGAGTCAGGACCCCGTTAGGGCAGGACTGGAGACTGGAACCTTGCTAACCTGGAGGGACCACCCCTCCCAGAGCCAGTAAATACCTTGCCGTGAGCGTGTGCTTCACATAGCAGCTGACTCAGAGCCCACCCACCCAACCAGCTCCTTTTGGGGGCTCCTACTTTGGACTACAATCCACCTACCCCCACTATTCCAGAGCCAGGCTCCAGACAGCGGGACGCAGCATCTATGCCCCAGAGCTTGCCCAATTCATTCACACTAGAGAATCCTTTTATTTATTTATTTATTTATTTTTATTGTTGGGGATTCATTGAGGGTACAATAAGCCAGGTTACACTGATTGCATTTGTTAGGTAAAGTCTCTCAAGTCTGCTCACGCTGCCCTGGCCGTGCTGGCTGTTGACCCCCAGGGAAGGCTCCAGGCCATGTTTCCTCATGCTTCCTCCCCCTCCTGACCTGCCCCAATGCTGCCTCATGACCCCACCCACACCCCCTGCCATATCCTTCTGTAGTGTGCCTTCTCCTCTTGAGGGCTATAGCAACCATCTTCTGCTCTACTAGCCTTACTGTACCCCTAGTTTTCTATGAATAGACTACAGGTTTTAAGACATTTGCAAATGCTCATTGATATTATTTGTGCACTTTCCTGGGTTTATAAGGCTTCTTGGTGTATTTATTCAAGCTTCCTGGACTGATAGGTGCCCAAAGCAGAGAGAGTCCCTGTCCCAGGGGTGTTCTGGGTCATCAGTGTTGGGAACTATCAAGGAACAAGAGCAAAGTGGCGTGGCAGAGCAGATGGCAGCTGGCACCACGTGCTCTGCTTTCAAAGGAGAGATTGCTGGAGATTATCATTACCCATTGGTAAAGCGGACAGTTCACCAGAAAGATCCAGCAATTTCAATGCCTTATTCACCTACATTCACCTAACAACATATGCTTTGGATATCTAAAGCAAAAACTGAGAGAATTGCAAAGAAAAATGGGCAAATCCCCATTCACAAAGGGAAAATTTAGAGTACTTCTTTCGCAAATTGGCAGATAAAAATGAGAAACAAAACTAGTAACAATGAAGATTTGAACATCATAGCTGTATAGAGAGAATACCCAACAATTAAAGAACAAATACTTTTCTTGAAGCATGCATGTGGCACTTTCAAACAGCGATTGCATATTAAACCAATAATACACTTCAAGAAGTATGAAAACCTCACTACCACCCAGGCTGTGCTTTCTGAGTACAGTGCCAGGAAATGAGAAAACAAAATGGTGGGGAAAAAAACCCAACAAACAGAAAACAAGGCGGGGTTCAGTGGCTCATTACCAGAGCTCAGGAGTTTGAGACCAGCTTGAGCAACAGAGAGACCTCGTCTCTACTTATAATAGAAAAACTAGCAGGGCCTTATGGCTGGTGTCTGCAGTCCCACCTACTCGGGAGCCTGAGGCAACAGGATCCCTCAGACCCAGGAGTTTGAGGTCACTATGAGCTATGAACCACGGCACTCAACCCCAGGACTCTGTCTCAAAGAAAACAAAACAAAGCAAAAATAAAAAACCCCACCCAATTTTTCAAGTATTTGGAAATGTCAAAGCACTTGTACATAATTTGTGATTGAAGAAGGAATCATATGTAAAAAGGATTGCAGGAGAGCTTGGATAGAGCTAGGGAATGGCTGGGCCCTTCAAAGGGAAGGGTTGTTGGTGGCTTGGGTTAAAATGGCCATGAAGGAAAGAAAGAAAAAATGGGTAGATTTGCAATATATTGAGGGAGTCAAATTGATAGGAAGAAAGAAAACGCATCACAGCAGCTCTCTTGCATTCTCGGGAACGATGGGATCATTTAAGTCCTGCCCTTTCACCTGCAGTTTTCAGGGCCAGTCATTTGGGGCAGGGAACCCTCTGATCTCAGCCTCTAAGGCATTGAGCATCTGGGTCTCTCCCTCCCCCTGCCCAATGGGCTTCTCTGCAGATACCTCTGTAGCTCTGAGCCCAGGAGAAGCAAGTGTGTGTGGCTGAGGGACACTGGTTCCACTGTGTCCATGGTACATTCTTGGATAGCAAAACAAAGCTGGTTGCTTAAAGAAACTCTTTTTCCCCAGTGGAAACAAGAGCTGCACCTCACCAAGGACTTAGAAGCTCATAGACATAATGACACCTCCCCCCCCATGCAAATATTACGCAATGGGTTACAGAATTTAAAGAATCCTTAATAGGACCTCTCTGTTTTACGTTTAGGCAAAATGCTCCTTGAAGACAGCTATAACTGGTTTTGCTTCACTGTATTCTCAGAACCTACAGATGATATGGAAGTGCTTTGCGTTTTCTTAGATTCTGTATTTGCTTATTTGGCAGCCATCTGTCGCAAGGCTAGTGTCATTCTATATTTTCTTATTTTCTGTATTCTTGATGTTCTGGCATTTGGGGGCTTCCCTAGGGTTGGTTGGTTCTTAAGAACTTGGTGGCCAGAAGCAAACCAACCAACCCCAAATGTAAAGCCCCAACCAACTCCTTATTGAACTCACACAACAAACCAACATTTCTCCTCCCCTGAATCATTCCAGGGTGACCACCCAGATAGCCCAAAGTTCACGGGAATTATTCAGACTAGCTTGGTTTGTTTGCTACTTACTCTGCCCTGCATAGCCTTTCTCATGAAAACCCCAATCAAGTCTCTGACCTAGATTTTCCCCTTCTGTCTCCAGACTATCCTGAATACTTCCTTTGTGGCCCTGCAAGGTGCAGCGTGTGTCCCCATCTCTCGGGACCTGTAACTAATAAATTGCTCCTGCAATGGTGCTGGCCTGCTCTCTGTAGCATCCCTCAGTCACTTCCATAAATTAAAACCTCTTGGGTACATTTCAGAGCAGAAAGTGCTCAATAAATACTTGACTGAACAAATGAGAGAATGAATGAATGAATGAATGATTAAAAAACAATATCCTAGGGTCTTAAGTAACCTATGTAGGCAGCAATCACAAAGTAAAACCCTAAGTCTTTTGACTTTTATTTATTTTACTTATTATTATCCTGCTTTGGGCCTCACAGTACTCATCACATTTGTGTTGAGAGGTCGGCGTATAACCTAAAGAATACACACAGTCGCAGAAATACAGCTCTGTACCATCATCAATTTTGAGCCCCCAAAGCCATTCTTTCAGGCATCACAAATGTAAAATGTATATTTCCTTCATTCTTGCGGTTGCTTTTCAGAATTTCAGAAGTGTTCAGGGTTTCTTTTTCAAAGCTGTTTCAAAGCACATTGAATGAAACCCTCTTATTCTTGCAGAAAATGCCCTGTGGTGAGTTTTTGAGCACAGGCCCCTAGAATCACTTGGCTCCGTCTTCTCAAAGGCAGTTATTGCATTTTCTGAGTCTCTGAAACTATTGCTAGGGGATTTCAGTGGGGAGGGTTTGGGAACAGGGGGTCTCGAATCTTTTTTGTCTTATTTCTGTTCTTTGTCCTACAACCAAGGGCAGCTTTGGGGGTGATGAGAAGGGGGTAGCAGCAGAGGCAGAGGGGGGTTACAGGCTGAAGACTGTCTCTATCCTTGTGAGGGAGCTGGCCACCCCTCATTACTGCTGAGCAGAGAGAAGCAGGCCTTTGGGCAGTGATCCTTTATGACTTGAACTGCAATGTTGGAGGCTGAGTTTTGTGAAACTCAAGCTGGAAGTCGGGGCTGCCTGTGTACTGTGATGGTTCAGAGAGAGTTTGGATCCACTCAGACTTGGGTTTGATTGAATTCTAGCTGCATTACCTTAAATACGTACAATGCTGATTAACCTTTGGAATGCTCACCTATAGGATGGCAGCCTAAAGCACCCACCTTCCCAGGTTGTTATTGGAATTAGATGATAGAGTAGCAAGGAATGATTAAGGGTTCACTAAAAAGAAGTTGCTGGAGTTTATGGAGCAGATCTACAGAGAGGTGACCGTTTCCCTGAGAAGACCCTGAGAAGGTGTGTGTGTTGCTAATGTGATAGCTACTGGTGTCCTCCTAGTGTCCTGGGTATAGTACCCTTTAAATGCTCAGGCATAGAGCCTTCAGGGGTGAGGAGAGAGTTCCTCATTCCCTGTCTTGGGAGGCAGCCATTGACCTCCTCTCTGCAACCCTGTATACATCCTGGCACATCAGTTGGCTGGTGAATGGCTGGCACCACTGTTATTGAGGTGTGATCAGTTCACCAATCTGAGAGCCAGCAAGCCAACCAAGCAGGCACTAAACAGACTCTTTTGATCACCTACTGAACATAATGCACTAGGCTTGCAGAATCTTTTCTTGTTCCTCCTTGTGAACTGAACGAGAAGCCAAACTTTTTGGGTAGCAAGCAGGCTGGAAACTAACTGTTTCTGTCAAGGGTTGATGTTTTTCCAGAGCACTGTGGAAAGAATAATTGTTGACCTTTCGCCCATGACAATTTGGGACTTTCCAATACAATTCAACCAAAGGCAACTGCAAAACTTAAGGAGGAAAAGGGAGAACAATGTGATTTTTTGAAGCCGTGAGTTTCTGAGGATAAACAAAAACAGCAGTAATTAAATCTGTTCAATGTTGTAAAGGGCTAATTTCACAATGATAACAACCATCCTGTTGCATTAGCTATGTTGAATCATTTTACATCTTCATTCCCTAAATGTTTAATTTTAAATATTAAGAGTAATATGTGCACTTTTACCTTATAGCATGCACAAAAATTAAACTCAAAATGAATCAAAGACCTAAACAGAAGAGCTAAAACTATAAAACTCTTAGTTTTATAAGAAACCATAGAAGAAAATATAGGGGGAAAGCTTCATGATATTGAATTTGATGATTTGGAAATAATTTCTTGGATATGACATCAAAAGCATAGGAGACAAAAT
Organism: Loris lydekkerianus; assembly: GCA_963574355.1. NCBI lineage: Eukaryota > Metazoa > Chordata > Mammalia > Primates > Lorisidae > Loris > Loris lydekkerianus. The sequence goes on along the minus strand of CAUYPK010088387.1, from coordinate 3,518 downwards.
AAAGAGTAGATAAACTGGATTTCATTAAATTTAAAAACTTTTATGCATCAAAGGACTCTCTAATGGAGTAAAGAGGGAAACCACAGCATCGCCAAAATATTTTCAATATTTTCAATATTTTTCAATGTCTATCTGATAAGAGTTTGATATCTAGAATATATAAAGAGCTCCTGCAATTCAACAACAAAAAATCAGATAAGTTTATTTAGAAATGTACAAAAGGGGGGCGGGGACAAGATGGCTGACTGAAGCCAGCTTTCCACAGAGGTTCCCGTCTAGAAGGAGAGTTAAAGGACAGAAATTTAGCAAGTAACCTGGTGGATTAGAGCTGCACCAAGACAGAAGTTTGAAGAACGCACATCAACCCCGCTGAGGTGAGCTATGACCCCAAGGATACAAACAAAAGGTACAAAATCCATCACCAAGTGGATGGGAGTCCCCTCCCCCATAAGAATGGCTCAGAGTACCCCACAAACAAACGAGCAGACTTCAAAGATCCTCCCACTCCACTCCATGGGAGAGACCCTCTAAAAACCGGACCTACCTCCCCTACTAGGGTGCCGCGGTGTTCTCCTGCTAGGCATATAACTGTATAAAACTGTATATATTCTCTACCTGCAACTCAGAGCTCCCAGCACTCCCCTCCACTCTCACTCTGAGGTCTGGAGGCCTGTCCTCTGGAGTCCAGATTCTTGGGAGATTTCTTGAGGGGTGTGGACAGGGCCTCAACTGCAGCTGGCCAGTGCTGACTCTGGGGCATGGGAGTGAGGAGAGGATGGTCACTGAGAGGGAACCACACAGGAATGGCAGTGCCCCGAGGCACAGAGCAGCAGCCGTCTTTTAGCAACAATAGGGCTCACTCCCGGATATTTCGAAGCCACACCCCCTGTCTCCCTGGACAACCAGAGGAGGCTGGGCATCTACTCAGGTGGGAACCACCACAGTACAGATCTGGGATAGGAACACAGGCCCCATGAGTAAAGGGTTTGCTGAGGTGGTACCATCCTGGGTGTAGCGCGGGGACTAGAAATGCACGCACGGAGCCGGGAAGTTCCCAGGGCGGGGCTGACCCAGAGGAATGCTTTACTGAGCCTAAGATGCATCTGGCCCTCAGGGGATCATCAGCCTATAGACAAAGGAAGACAGGAGGCTAGAACTGACAGGTAACTGAATACAAACTTGCAGGAGCAAAGACAGGGCCTGAAGCACAGGCTCTGGGAACTCAAAACAGCTTCTCTTCTGCAGGGGAATTTAGCTGACAGAAACAAATTTTCGCAAAGTTGTTCTGTTCTGTTCTGTCAGTAACACCAATCAGGGGCGGGGCTGGAACTGAGTGAACACCCCTCAGCCTCCATGAAGTGCCCGAGGTTGTCAGGCCTCACCTACCCCTGCTAGATAGAGGCAGAGCACAGTGGCCTGGCTGAGCAGAAATAGATTTCCTTGTGATTCAGGCAGTTGCAAACCCCTGGAGTATCTGTTCACTACAGGCAACTGAGTCACAGCCCTGTGGGGCTATCAGTGACTGATTGTGACAGAGGTGCAAGTGGGGGGAAGGAGGTATCAACCTTCCCAGACTCATCTATTTGCTGGGTGGGACCTCCTGACTCCACAGAGCACCGGAGCAAACTATATCTGAGTTGTCACCAGACCCCTGCGATCCAGTTGCCAGAGACCTTTTAAACTCTCCCACCTGAGACAGGTGCTGACTGAGACAATTGATTTGGACCTTTTGAACTGAGCCAATAGCCCAAGAACTATTCAGGTGGTGCCCAGGGTGTGAGATTGTAGGAAGGTTTGATATTCCTTTTCTAATTGTTGCCTGTTGGGGGCAGGGTGACTTAATTGCTGGTATTTCTCCATAGCTGAGACTTCAACCCAGAGTAACTATTTCACTAGGGTTGAACAGAGACCAGCTGAAAAAAAGACAGAACCACTTAGCCCCACCACACCAAACAGGTCCCCAGTTTCTCAGGCCATAGCACTGAACGGGTCCTCGACAAAGCTCCAAGGGAAAAATCAAATGGTGTAAAACAATCATGGAGCAGAATCAGAGGAAAAACTCTGGTAACATGAATAACTAGAATAGATCAACCCCCCCAAGGAAAGATATGGCAGATGTAACTGAAGATCCCATTCATAAACAGCTGGCCAAGATGTCAGAAATCAAATTCAGAATTTGGATTGCAAACAAGATTAATAAAATGGAGGAAAATTTGGAATTAGAAATTCGAGGAGCAATTCAAAAGTCAGAATTAGAAATTTGAGGAGAAATTCAAAAGTTGTCTCAAGAATTTAACGAATTTAAAGAAAAAACCACCAAAGATTTTGATGCACTGAAGCAAGAATTTGCGGCCCTCAAAGATCTGAAAAATACAGTAGAATCCCTCAGTAACAGAGTGGAGCAAGCAGAAGAAAGGATTTCTGACATTGAAGACAAAGCCTTTGAATGCTTCCAAACTCTCAAAGATGAAGAGAAATGGAGGGAAAAAACGGATCATTCTCTCAGAGAGCTCTGGGATAATTTCAAGAAGGCTAATATCCGCCTCATTGGAATCCCTGAAAGTGATGATGTGGCCTTGCAAGGCACAGAGGCCCTTCTCCATGAAATTATGAAAGAGAATTTTTCAGACATGCCAAGAGATTCTGAAATTCAGATAGCAGACAGTTTCAGAATCCCAGCATGACACAATTCCAAAAAGACATCCCCCAGGCATATCATAATTAACTTCACTAAAGTGAATATGAAGAAGAAAATTCTGAAAGCAGCTAGACTTTCAGAATGGTAAGAAATACATTACCTTCAAAGGGAAGAGTATTAGAATGACTGCAGATCTCTCTGCAGAAACTTTTTAAGCCAGAAGAGGGTGGTCATCGACTTTTAACCTCCTAAAGCAAAATAACTTTCAACCCCGGATACTGTATCCAGCTAAACTGAGTTTCATTTATGATGGAGAAATTAAATACTTTAATGACATTCATATATTGAAGAAATTTGCCATAAACAAACCAGCTCTTCAGGATATTCTCAGATCTATCCTCCATAATGACCAGCCCAATCCTCTACCACAAAAGTAAACTCACTCAGAAACTTTTGATCAAACTCCAACTTCCACAGTGGTGAAAGCATTAAAAATGTCCACTGGACTTTCAAAAAACTCGATACCCAAAATTTTACCAGACTTATCAATATTCTCCATTAATGTGAACAGCTTAAACTGTCCTCTAAAGAGGCACAGGTTAACTGACTGGATACAAAAACTCAGGACAGATATTTGCTGCATACAAGAGTCACATCTTACCTTAAAAGAAAAATATAGAGTCAGAGTGAAAGGATGGTCATCCACATTTCAGGCAAATGGTAATCAGAAAAAAGGAGGTGTTGCAATTTTATTTGCAGATACAATAGGCTTTAACCCAACAAAAGTAAGGAAGGATAAGAATGGTCACATCATATTTGTTAAGGGTAATACTCAATATGATGAGATTTCAATTATTAATATCTATGCACCCAACCAGAA